>SJYW01051405.1:568159-589336 GCA_006410735.1 Raphicerus campestris | reverse complement strand
TGCTCTGCACCAGTGAAGCCCCTCAGTCGCGTCCGACTCTGCCACCCCATGGACTGTAGCCTACCAAGCTCCTCTGTCCATGGGATTTTCCAGGCAACAGTCCTGGAGTGGATTGCCATTTCCTTCTCCAGAGGATCTTCCCAAACCAGGGATCGAACCCGGGTTTCCCGCATTGTAGACAGAGGCTTTACCATCTGAGCCACCAGGGAAATACTAGAAGTACTCTGCACGAGAAGTACTATAAATTTTACACACTATCCTTTCAGATTCCAGTTGACACCATTTAACTTAACCATGCTCCTTAGAGTTCAATTTAAGGCATTGTCAGTTCAAAAGAAAACAAAGTACAACTATGATCTTTTTTAATGTTTCAAACTATTCTTTCAAAAAGACATTTCTTTAGATAGTTAAATGTCACAGAGGCACAGGTAACATTACAAAGAGCACACACAATTTAAGGCAGCTATTTTGGGCTAAACTGTACTAATTACTACTAATTTACTGATTATAATATGAAAATTAGAATATTAATGCATATCACTTAACATAAACTGATTTTTAATAAAGAGTACATAATAGAACAGGCATGATTGACATTTTATCTTGAGAGTTCTCTTTACTCCCCGGAGTTTCTTTAATAATGTCATTTTGACTTGATGGTAGAGGATGGTAGGACTGGGAAAGGAAAGGATACCAGAACAGAATATGGCAAGTATAAAATATAGGTCATGCGGTTTTCTAGGTATTCATATTATGCAAGGGAGGGGCATCTCCAGGAGATAAGCAAAGGAAAACACACGAATTAGAGATTAGTTTTCTGTGAGTTACTGTGCTTAAGATGTGAGTATTTTCCATTTTTTGAGGACCCTCCATACATTTCCTGCATGGTGGCGTCATCATTTTGCATTCCTGCCAGAAGTGGGAAAGGGTTTTCATTTCCTCACATCCTTGCCAACCAACACTTGTTATTTCTTGCCTTTCTGATAATAGCTCCCCTTCTGTAAGCTGTAAGGTGGCATCTAATTGTGTTTCTGATTAACATTTCCCTGGTGATTAGCAATATTGAACTTTAGTTTCTTTTATGTACCTGTTGGCCATCTGCGTGTCTTCCTGAAAAAAGTGTGTATTCAAATCTTTCCCCCTTTGTAAACTTGGATTGTTCATTTTTTTGCTATTGAGTTGACTGAGCTCTTTATATATTTTGAATACAAACTTCTTTTCAGATATATGATTTTAAAATATTTTCCCTCATTTAGGAGGCTGCCTTTTGATTTTGTTGTTGATAAAAAAATCCATACTATTCAAAGCAACAGATCTTAAAATAATGCATGAGTAAACCAAAATTAACATGCTAAAACATAAGTCTGCATACAAATGTTAAGAGATGGGAGAATAAATAAAAATAGAGCTGAAACATTAAAAAAAATTAAGAAATAATAATAAGAAGTTTAAACATAAAACTATAAAATTAAGATAATAGAATGTAAAATCTAAAGTAGAAATTTGAAACTAAAAATAGCTCAGCAAAGAAAATTCAGTCAAATTAAAGAAAATATCAATATAAATATATAGTAATAAAAATAATAAAGTACAAGAATTAAAAATATATATGTAAAGCAATCACAAAATTGACTAAAAATTTCCATGAGTATAAAATGAATAGAGATACAGGTAAATGAATATAACTTGGAAATATAGCTAGACAAGTTAAAATCCAAAGTGAAATTACATATGATTACAAAATATATAACAACAATAGATCTGCAGATTTCTTGGTATAATAAATGAAACTAATTCTTAATGTAGATGAAAAAGCGCAACCAAATGCAGATAAATGAAGGCAGAGTCCTTGGAGGTAAAACAACCCCAGAGCGTAAGGGCAGGATGAGGCCATCAGTGGACGAAAGCGAAGAATGAGGAAAAGAGTACAAACCGTCAACCTCCTGCACTTCAGCTCACATCTGGCAGTTCAAACTCTGACCCCAGCCTCTCCTTTCCTGGTTCACCTGTAAACACAGCTGTAGCACTCTATTGAAAACACCTCACACCGTTCTCCATAGAGTGAATTCTTAAAGAGTATTGATTCATTAAATAAACTGAAGTTTGAGTCTGTATTAGAACAAATTATCCCCCTACAGTATCTATAGATGTAGATAATTCACATCTGTACACACCTAACCCATCCATCACCGACTTCAAAAAAAGTGGAACAGACTTTTTGAAAAGTATGTTTGTGTGTCTATTCCCACCAGGAGGCTTGTATTTGACAGAAAGGACAGAAAGCAATATCTGCGGTTCAGACTTCTTTGATATCAGTTCCTTCAGGAAATACCCCTGGAAAATGAGGAGAAAAAGAGTGTGAAGGACTGATTTCAATAAGCAAAACATTGCTAAAGCCATCCTTTCATTCATTTAAAGATTCTTCCTAATCACCTACCTTCTAGGTATGTGACAAGCATTGAACATACATGGCCAAGAGGCTACTGAAGAGCCCTGTTGGACAGAACCCATCTTTCCCACGGAGGGCTTTCAGGAGACAGTGTTTTGCATATAACCAGACAGCAACGCGTATCAGCAAATATGCTGCTCCACAGATGCGTAGAGCCACTGTACTCAAGCTGATTGAAAGGTCTGCTTTCCCCTGATGATAAGGTAACTGAGTCCCAAGCATGAGACCATTTGCAAAGCAGGTTTAGGGAGAGAAGGAGGATTGTCTCAAACAGAAGAAATACCTGTGGGAAGGGCTCTCACACTGTAACATCCATCAGAAACATCTGTGGGCTTAATACAGGACAGGCTGCTTGGCCCCACCCTCAGGTTTCTGAACCAGTGGGTCTGGGCTGGAATTCCGTAATGTGCGTGTCTAATAAGTCATTAGGTGGTGCTGATGCTGCTGGCCCAAGAACTAGCTGGAGAACCATCAGCTTAGCATGCAGTATTGAGGTGATAGAGCATCTGTCAAGGGAGCAGTTCAGCACGCTTAGAGGGTGAAAGAGAAGACAGCAAGGTCAAGGTGCAGGTGAGAGGCAGACCGAAGCCACACTCTGAAGTCTCTTCAGTGTTTGCAAAGGGGCTGATTCACAGACAATGGAAAGCCATCAGCGCTTTTAAGTGGGACGGAACGATTGAGATGATTTTGTTTTAGTTCAGTCTTTCTAGCTGCAGTTAGACTGTGGTCTTCTGAAGAGTGAAGGTAGGTAGGAAATTCATGTAAAAAGAGATGGGGGTGACCCTGGCAGGGGCATCAGAGGCTGAGCATCGCAGGGGCTGCAGCTACCACTGAGAGAATGGTAGAGGTGTTGGTTTACGATACGTAAGAGAATGAAGTATGCACACAAAATAGAAGAAGGCTGACAGGCTGCTTGAAGTTAAAAAGAAACACAAATCTAAAAATCTAACAAAGCAGATTGAATGTTTTGAGGAGACCTAGTAGAGGTATGTGAGATAAATAGTAGCAATTAATTCTGAATATTATGTACAAAATATTTAGAAACTTTAGCACCCCTTATGCATAACAATTCTTTCTCAAGAAATCATGATAAAAGTGACATATCTGAAAAGAAGTAGAGAAAAACACAATTAACAAGATTGGTGAAAGAGATCCCAAATTAGACAATATGTATGACTTTGAAGTACATATGATTTCAAATGATACAGAGACTATTTCCAATTACCAATAGAGAACATAGAAAAAGTGTCAACAAGTAAAAAGATAGACATATTATGCATGTATCACAAAACTGAGGATTCATATTTTAAAATATCCACAAAGCTTTATACTTTGGGAAACAAAATACTCATTTTTAAATAATTCTCACATTAAAAAAGGAAATAACAAAGTACAAAGGATTTAGTTCTGACTATCCTTGAAAATGGCACCCCACTCCAGAACTCTTGGCTGGAAACTCCCGTGGAGGAAGGAGCCTGGCAGGCTGCAGTCCACAGGGTCGTGAAGAATCAGACACAACTGAGTGACTTCACTTTCTCTTTTCATTTTCATGCACTGGAGAAGGAAATGGCAACCCACTCCAGTGTTCTTGCCTGGAGAATCCCAGGGACAGGGGAGCCTGGTGGGCTGCCGTCTATGGGGTCGCACAGAGTCGGATACGATTGATGCGACTTAGCAGCAGCAGCAGCAGCAGCAACCTTGAAAATGGTTTTCCCTGGTGGCTCAAACAGTAAAGAATCTGCCTGCAATGCAGGAGACCTGGGTTCTCTCCCTGGGTTGGAAGATTCCTTTGGAGGAGACCATGGCAACCCACTCCAGTATTCTTGCCTGGAGATTCCCCATGGACAGAGGTTCCTGGTGGGCTCAAGTTGATGGGGTTGCCAAGAGTCAAANTTTGCTCCCTGGGTTGGAAGATTCCTTTGGAGGAGAGCATGGCAACCCACTCCAGTATTCTTGCCTGGAGATTCCCCATGGACAGAGGTTCCTGGTGGGCTCAAGTCGATGGGGTTGCCAAGAGTCAAACACAACTCAGCGCGATACAGCACAAGCTTGAAAACATTATACATCAGAATCAGGTTGCAACGACAGCAGTAATTTGAAGGAAATTTGCAGTTTTAAAATATATTCATTCAGTTAGAAAGAGAGTTAAAAATTGTATGAAGACTATTTTGTCCAGAGATGTAGAAAGACAGCAAAAGAGTAGGCACCAGAAATACTGAAGCAGGGGAGTGATAAACATAAAATCTATCAGTTAATTTAAGCAGAAGACAGAGTCTAGAGAAAACAATTTTTTTTTATATTATTTTTTTTTAGGAAGATGAATCTAATGGATACATCCTTTCTTTATGGGATCAGTCAAGGAGATATAAAAAACACACACGCACACCAACATTAGAAATATATGACCATAAATTCGATAGCTTAAACAAAATAATAATATAAATAGCCTTCAAACCTATACAAAATAAATATTTTTAAAACGTATAATTAACATAAAAATTGTTAAAACTGACTGAAAATGAAATACAAACCTTAACCAACCATTTGTGAAATTGAAGCTGTACAAGCTACAGTTTAACATTTACTCTCCTTTCCACCCACCTCCCACACACAAAACACCACCAGGCCCAGACAGTTTTATAACCAAGTTCTATAAAATCTTAAAAGAACACGCAATCCTTAAATTATATAAACTGTTCCAGAGAACTGAAAAATAGAGTTTCCAGATTCATTTTATGAGGCTACTATAGCTCTGATAGCAAAACCAGGCAGGGAGAAATTTTAGGCAAATCACAAAGCTTAGGCAAAAATGTTAAATATAATATCAGCACCCCCCAGCACTCTCACCAAAATGAAAAGAGTCAACAATATATCATCAATGAACGAAATTCATCCTAGGATGACTGGAATGGTATCATTAACGTCAGCATAAAGATACGTGAAATTCTTCACATCATATTCACAGATCAGAGGAAAAGGGGAAATGTGATCATGTCAGTAGATATTAAAACTTGGTTAAATCAACTAGCAAGAAATGAAATCAAAACAATGTACCTAGAATCTGAAGATAGATGATATTTTCCTTTGTTTGATAGACAATAGCTTTCAAAAAAATCTATCCAAATAATATCTAGTGGTGAAATTTTAAAAACAGTGCCTTGAGTAATGGAAGGGACAAGGGTTAATACTATGACTGCTGATGCAGAACATTGTATCCAAGGCTGTAGACAGTAAAACAGAACATAAGTGAGAAAATAAGTATTTAAATAAACACATGAAAAGAAAAAAATGAAATTTCTGTTACCTCCAAGAAGTGACCATACAAGAGTCTGTACAAGAGAATATGAGATTATACAAACAACAACAGCATTCCTATAATGAAGAAACTTGCAGATATATAGGTAAAATGAAAATATCATCAAATTCTGCTACATACCCAAGCTGTGAAAATCTTATATGTTATTTGTATTTCATTTTAATACATTTTTATTTCAATATTTGTATTTTAATGTATTTGTATTTCAATATAGTTTGTTAAAAATAGATTGTATTTAAAATATTTGTATTTTAATAAATATAAGAACTTGTCAAAGCACATTTTAATATTTTGTCTTTGTTATATTCTTATATGCTTTTCAACATATTTTACATAGGTTATAATTTTAAAACTGTAATGGAGAATAAAAATACAATAAAATGCATATATTGTAAGTATACAGAATTATTGACACTTCGCCATAAAGGCAGGGCTACTTTTGTAACCAAACACAACATGCTACATAATTCCCTACCAAGAGTAGATACTTAATAACATTTAGCTGCACTCATGACATCACACACAGGGAAAGCAATAGTACTCACACCTTCCTGAAACAAGCTGGACATATCATTGCTACAGTTTCTTAGCCACATTGCTATAGTAGGGTCGATAGGGCAATATTAAAATGTCTTGTAGTTCTCGAATGCCTGTGGCTAGCTAGTAATGCAGTCAGGGTGGCATACCAACTCAATTAGAAATTAAGTTCTGAAAAATGTGTCAACAGAGACGCGCAAGCAATGCACAGGCTGCCTCTGGCAGCATCATCACGTCTGGTGGGGAGTGTGGGCGCTCGGTGCACCAGTGTGGCCCTAGCACAGGCCTCAGCACCCCCTTGGAGCTTAGATCCAGAGACACAGGTACTTGGCCAGACGTGTAAGATCAGAGAACGCATTTTACGAAAATCTCCCAGTGGTTTATCTATCACTTGAAGGCCTCGGCTATAAAAAAAGAATGTGGTAAATCCAGGTGGTTCTCTGAGGAAAGAATAAGCATCTAATTAACACATCAAAATTTGTATTCATTTTCTATAAATATAAATATAAAGAAACATAGCATACTTTTTTAAAAAAAGGCCACTTTCATAAAAGTCACCTGTCTGATTTAACTGGACATGGGCTTGAATTTTTGAATTAAAATGAATTTGAATATTTTAAATTTCTTATCTTCTACCCAGTTTCAATCAGGAGATGGTAAGTCAGTTATCAGAGATCTTAGGATTTTCTCAGTAAATATTAATTCTCTTCCATGGCAGCACTTTTCAAATCTCACCCTCTTCCAGCAGGTAAGATTTCTTGCCAAAGAGCGTTGACTGTGACTATTTTTTTCACATCAGCTTTCCATACAAAAATGTGATGCTGCAGCTTATTTTACACTTTGCTTTTCATTTTTTGGTGAAGCTTCAATTCTACACGATCTTTCTTCTGATCTCTATAATGAAAGTTCTGTTACGAACTGCAGAACACCAGAAATTTGTCTGCAAAAAGATGCATCCTAGTCAGAGAGCATAAAATGTTTCATCTTGAGTTTTGATGAAAAGCTTAGAAAACTGAAATTGATTCAGATGAAGCTATACTTTCCTGGTGAACCACCCTAATTTCAGAGTTTCAATTTTATGGAGAGTGCATGAATTTGATAATCAGTCATTTCTAGGTGTGTGGATTGAATGTTTAAAAGAATCGATACTATGCTTAGATAAAATTAGAAAATATGAAATAGGATCAAATGTATTTAAAGCTTGTAGTATTAATAATTCTAAACAAAAGACAAATGGGAGTTTGAGGATTAGCAGATACAAACTATTGTATGTAAAATAGATAAATAACAGTGCCCTACCTAGTAGAGGAACTATATTCAGTACCTTGTAATTACCTATAATAAAAATATGAAAATAACATATATGTATATATGTATTTATATATATCAGAGTCAACTGAGTCATTTTGCTGTATACTAGGCTTCCCAGGTGGTGCTAGTGGTAAAGAACCCACCTGCCGTTGCAGTAGCATGAAAGATGTGGGTTTGATCCCTGGGTCAGGAAGACCCCTTGGAAGAGGGCATGGCAACCCATCCCATTATTCTTGCCTGAAAAATCCCATCGACAGACGGGCCTAGTTGGCTACAGTCCATAGAATCACAGGAGTCAGACACGACTAAAGCAATTTGCAAGCACACAGAAACTAACACAACATTATAAATCAACTGTACTCAATAAAAGGACAGTAAAAGAAATTAAAGACAAAGAGACTTATGATCAAGAATTTGCTAATATAGTTCATGATACTTGTGAAGGCTATTTCTTAAGATTGTAGTACTCTTTAGACATTTGATCTTATCTCAGCAAGATTTAGCTCAAGAAATGCATACTAAATACATATACAATTAATACATATACATATATAATTAATACATATACAATCAATATAATACATTCTATGAATAATTCAAAGATAGAAATATGGAGTCTGATTTATTTTTGCTGAAATCTTGTTTCTTACATTTGTGAGTGTATTGTTGTTGCCCTTTATGATATCAGTACCAAGAGGACAACTCCTTAATTTTATTATCCCTTAGAAAGACAGCTGTGAAGTTAACACCAGCTTTAGCAGGAAAATAAGAGAAAAAGAAAATAAAATTGTTCTAAAACTTCAGCCCTATGCTTTCTATAAATAAATTATACAATTCAAATATGGTGATCCCTTAGTGAGTGATATTGATGAAGTCATGGGAATAAATAGAATCATCAGCTGTTTAAAAGACTTCTTCACTTTTGGTTCAGCAACAAAAGGTAAGGAGCCTAGAGGTTGTCACTTTCATGCATACAACTTGAAAAATCCTAGGAAAAAACTGAACTCCAGTGACTTTACTTGGACTCATCAGAGACTGAGAATTCAGGTCAATTCGCCACCCCCAAATCTGAAGAGATAGGGCAACACAGAGAATTACAGACTTGGTCAGTTTCCCAGCAGCAGGGACCAGTGGATTCATAAACGTCCTGGAATGCAAAGGAAACTGAGGACTTAACGGAGGTCAGAGTGTAGACCAGCGTGAGAATGAGGACATTCTGGGTGCTGATGACTTTAGGGAGGGTTCAACATTTTCATGGTATTTACCTCCAAGAACTCCTATGAGTTTCACATAGGGAAGAGTCCAGACAACAATAAAAATAGCAGCAACACAAAAGCTCCAGAGTTTCTAGCAGTACCTTTCATTATGAAGCATGTGTGGAGACAAGGCGGGGAGAGAAATAATTTTGAAACAATCCCAGATGTTTACCCGACTTGAGGGAAGGAAATTAGCCAACAAATGTCAAAGTTATGGTTTTTCCAATAGTCTTGTACAGGTGTGAGAGTTGGACCTTAAAGAAGTCTGAGCACCAAAGAAATGATGCTTTTTGAATTGGGTTGCTGGGGAAGACTCTTGAGAGTCTCTTGAACTGCAAGGAGATCCACCAGTCCATCCTAAAGGAGATCAGTCCTGAATACTCATTGGAAGGACTGATGCTGAAGCTGAAGCTCCCATACTTTGGCCGCCTGATGCAAAGGGCTGACTCATTGGAAAAGACTCTGTCACTGGGAAAGATTGAAAGCAAATGGAGAAGGGGCTGGCAGAGGATGAGAAGGTTAGTTAGCACCCCGATTCTATGGACATGAATCTGAGCAAACTCTGGGAGATAGTGAAGGACAGGGGAGCCAGGCATGCTGCAGCCCATGGGGTCACAGAGAGTTGGACACAACTTAGCAGCTGAACAAAAACAACAAAACACGTTTGNGAGCAAACTCTGGGAGATAGTGAAGGACAGGGGAGCCAGGCATGCTGCAGCCCATGGGGTCACAGAGAGTTGGACACAACTTAGCAGCTGAACAAAAACAACAAAACACGTTTGTCTTCCTGCCTCAACTAAGCTGTTGGGGTGAAGGTGAGAATGAATAATGAAGTTCACAGCCAAACCACATAGGAGCACCAAAACATGGACCTTTAAGAATAATATTACAGAGTGTTCCCCTTATCCCCTTCACCTTACTATCATATCAACTGTTAATGGCCTTATATCGAATGCAAAAAGACAAAAGAAAGTAAAATGCATACAGATCGAGATCAAGAAATTAAACTTTCTTTTTTGGGTCACATGCCATGATTTTCTATCAAAAGGCAAAATGATAGGATANCCAGAGCATGCTCAAACTCATGTCCATCAAGTCGGTGATGCCATCCAACCATTTCATCCTGTGTTGTCCCCTTCTCCTCCTGCCTTCAATCTTTCCCAGCATCAGGGTCTTTTCCAGGGAGTCAGTTCTTCACATCAGGTGGCCAAAGTATTGGAGTTTCAGCTTCAACATCAGTCCTTCCAATGAGTATTCAGAACTGATTTCCTTTAGAATTCAATGCTTTGATCTCCTTGCAGTCCAACGGACTGTCGAGAGTCTTCTCCAGCACCACAGTTCAAAAGCATCAGTCTTCTTCAGTGCTGATCTTTTTTATGGTCCAGCTCTCACATCCATACATGACTACTGGAAAAACCACAGCCTTGCCTAGACAGAACTTCGTTGGCAAAGTAGTCTCTGCTTTTTAATATGCTGTCTAGGTTGCTCCAAGCTTCTCTTCCAAGGAGCAAGTGTCTTTTAATTTCATGGCTGCAGTCCCCCTCTGTAGTGATTTCCAACAACAAGAAAATAAAGTCTCTCACTGTTTCCATTGTCTCCTCATTCATTTGCCATGAAGTGATGGGACAAGATGCCGTGATCTTAGTTTTCTCAATGTTGAGTTTTAAGCCAGATTTTTCACTCTCCTCTTTCACTTTCATCAAGAGGCTCTTTAGTTTTTCTTTGCTTTCTGCCATAAGGGTGGTATCTCATCCAGCTTGTGCTTCATCCAGCACAGCATTATGGGGGTATGCACACAAATACAAATACACACACACGTACCCTACACAACCCAAACAGTAACGCAGTTTTATTGAAAAGAGTTCAAAGACCGAGAGTATAATTCTAGCTCTCACTTCCAGAATGTCTTAGGAGAAAAAACTTAACCTCTCAGTATCTCAGTCCTCTCCAGGTATTGAGTAAGGAATAGCAAAGAAGAAGCAAATATATTTAATATTCAGGATCTTTATATGAATTCTGTGTTTAAACTTATTTCATGAACGACTCTTGGCGATTTACCTAAACATTCTGAACCCCAGTTTGTTTAATTATAAAATGGAGATACAGCACATACATGAATAGTTGCTATAAGTATCAAATAAAGTGCACTGTGTGTTTTACAAGGTGTTCTGAGTTTGTAAATTATTATCAAGTATTAGGAATAACGCTTACTTCACATGGTTGTCTGAGGCTGAAGTAAGGTAACACAGGTGATATTACCTGGGCAGCCCCTGGTGTATAGTATCCCTCAGTCCTCAGCGATCACATGTCCTACTCACAACTTCACAATGCACTCTGTAATAGGTTGCTTCATATAAGATGATTACCATCAGATTGATTCAGATTGCAGCGTCTAAGAGCTTTTACGGATAAGGGCAATACATCTATGGCAAGCAGGNCAGCGATCAGATGTCCTACTCACAACTTCACAATGCACTCTGTAATAGGTTGCTTCATATAAGATGATTACCATCAGATTGATTCAGATTGCAGCGTCTAAGAGCTTTTACGGATAAGGGCAATACATCTATGGCAAGCAGGAAAACAATAAATACATTTCACAAACATAGATTCTACCCACTTAATTTCTAAACAGTGAGAAGGACCATCAATATATGTGATGTGACAATCACATTAAGAACATTAATTTACTGGCATAGCCCATGCTTGATAAGAAGCAGAAAATAAAGTAAATATGAAGATTGCAATAGTGATCATCTCAACTCCTTTCACACTATGGCTACCACTTAGAGTTCTTGCTGTATGATCTTTGAGATATTTATGCTTCAGTGCATAATAGCTTTTAAAATGTGATCATAATGTTTATGCTGTTTGTTACATAACTTTTGAAAGGGCTTCCCTGATGGCTCAGTGGAAAGCAATCTGCCTGTAAAGTAGGAGACACAGGAGACACAAGTTTGATCCCTGAGTCAGGAAAATACCTTGGAGGAGGAAATGGGAATCCACTTCAGTATTCTTGCCTGGAAAGTTGCATGGACAGAGGAACCTGGCAGGCTATAGTCCATGGAATCACAAGAGTTGTACATGACTGAGTGACTAAGCCACCACCAAAAATGAAGGCTAGTGTCTCAGAAATCTCAACATCAGATGAGACAGAAGAAGGAAAATTAAAATAAAATCATAACGGAATAAAGAAATGAAGTAGAAAACTTAGGATTCCAAATATCTTCCTTGATCATGCTATTGAAAATAAAT
Organism: Raphicerus campestris; assembly: GCA_006410735.1. NCBI lineage: Eukaryota > Metazoa > Chordata > Mammalia > Artiodactyla > Bovidae > Raphicerus > Raphicerus campestris. Next base: position 577,212 of record SJYW01051405.1, on the reverse strand, counting down.
CAAGAGCTTGCATTTTGAAAACAAGATTTAGGAAAACAATTATTTTCTGAGGCATCATTACATATATAAGTGAGATTCAAATATCTCAACCTGCCATGCATTATTTTGCATCACTGAAAGGAATTCTGAGATGGATGTAATCTGCCATAATGAATGAGCAACAGTTCTGATTATCAGAGCAGAGCAGGTAAGGGAAAGCGTTTCAAAAACATCCCCAGTTACTTGTGATGATAAGAGATACCTGAAGAAAATCATAGAGACAAGATGATGATCTCATCCAGAAGGATGCTTTGTAAGAGTTTTATTTATGACAGATGTCTACACTTAGGCTTAGAGAAGAGACTGCAAGGTAGTGTGTTCCTTAACAGTTCTACAAGTCACCCGGAAATGGACATGCTGACTATAAATGTTAACAGGAAACAGGGAATACCGTCATAGGAAGAAACTAGCTTTAGGGTATAGGAGTTAAGCAAGCCCTCTGAAAAGAATCCTGCTTTTTCTTTACCTTCTGGACATCACTCAATACTGCTTTCTTTTCCAACGTCTGGCAATACTTGTTGATACTCAAAAGGTCTGCAGGAATATCTCTGAACATGCAAGGTTCAGGCTGGTATGGTGGTTTAGTCACTAAGCTGTGTCCAACTCTTGTGACCCCGTGGACTGTAGCCCACCAGGCTCCCCTATCCATGGGATTTCCCAGGCAAATACTGGAGTGGGTAACCATTTCCTTCTCCAGGGGATCTTCCTGACCCAGGGATTGAACCTGGGTCTCCTGCATTGCAGGTAGATTCTTTATCTGCTGGGCCACCAGGGAAGCCCACAGCAATTATTATTCTACTAACACTGAAATACAGATTGGAAGCAATGAGCACACTGAGGGTTTTTCTAAGCCCTCAGTTACCTATTGGTCTCATATTGACTGGATTTTTGCCATCTTTCAAAGTATGTGAACTTCTTGCAAGACCAGAGGAAAAGCTCATTGAAAGGAACTCTTCACTTCCCCTGGGCACCACATGACTGAGACTAAAAGTCTTAATAATGAATCACACTCTCTTCACTGCAATTCAAAGACCCAGCATGCATGCAAGTCAGAACGACTTTGGGCGAATGAAGTAGATTAATCACTATTGACTTGTAAGAATACCAAGAGTCACCTGACCCCAGGAGGGTTGTCAGAATTATAGTTGGTGACAAATTTGAGGGTGACTTTGTTTATAGAAACCATGCGAAATGTTTGGGCTGTTTGAGGGAGGTTCTATATAGGTCAGTTAATGTATGTATAGAGAGAATGTTAGGATAAGCTATTCCAAATGCATTTATGCATACACGTGAATATCTGCATGTTCAGTAAGAATGATCAAATGAAATATGTAAGTGATGGTATAGTTTTTCACAACAAATCTGAAGCCTATTAAGTATCTAAGAGACTTGATGAAAAAATATTTAGTGAATCAGACACTATAAAAAGTCGTATGAAAAGACAAAAAAAATGTACAAGCCAAGCGCTGTAAATATCTTCCAAATAGAAAAAGAAAAGAATGCACCAGTCATCAGAATATTCTTATGAAGTTTCAATTTTTAAAGGTAAAAGAGGAATGCGAAACAGTTGCTTAGGTTTATCAGAGGGAACTCTTTCTCAGTCATAAGCAACTATTCCCCAAAGATAATATTATCTTCATGAATAGGCCATTCAAAAGATTATTAATAACTAATGGTCAGTTTCACCATAAGTTGTAACTATTTGAAGATGATGCAGATATTTGAGAGCCAAATGCAGTTGCTTTGTGTGTTGCCTGGAGAATGTGTGTGTGTGTGTGTGTGTGTGTGTGTGTGTTCAGTCGCTTCAGTCGTGTCCAACTCTGTGACACTGGATTATAGCCCGCCAGGCTCCTCTGTCCATGGGATTCCCCAGGCAAGAATACTGGAGGGGGTTGCATTTCCTCCTCCAGGGGGTCTTCCCCACCCCGGGATCGAACCCATGTCTCCCGCGTCTCCTGAATGACATGTGTATTCTTTACTGCTGAGCCACCAGGAAAGCCGGGAGAATATTTAGAAATGACAGTTCTCCTCAATGGCTAGCCCTAGATACAAATCAAGATTTAGTTAGGTCCTCTGAACTTGCACAACCCAGCTTTATAAATGTCATTTCCATTTAACAATAAAAGGGTGTGTGCGCTTCCAATTTTGCGGTTTGATGGGTCATATAACACCAGTTCACAGCGGACAGTTAAGTTGAATAGTCACTTGATTACGAGTGCCACTGGGTCACATGGTGTCTCAGGAACTGCTTTTGAGATGGAGAATACAGGATTGAGCTTTCTTATTTGCTGCTTACACTTTGAGTCCTTAGATCCAAGAGGCAAGGTCCCTTGCACTATGTTCTAGGACTGGTAGAGGGTTTTCTTGCTCCCCGTCCCAGTGGCCACTGAGTCAGAACAGCCTACTGAGAAGTGCTTCTTTCTTTATGGCAGGCTGTGCAAGGTACAGATTCAATCCTAGGCCAGGAAGATCCCCCGGCCTACCCACCCCAGTGTTCTTACCTGGGAAACCCCATGGACGGAGGAGCCTGGTGGGCTGCAGTCCATAGAGTCACAGAGTGTTGTACATGACCGAGCGTCTGAGCAGCAGCAAGGTACAGAAAATCATCTAACAAAATATTCTTCAATTTCTCAGAGCGTTGAATCCGTGGTAGGAACCTCTCCAGTAGGACACTGCCCTGGACTTAAGACGGTACTTATATCTTCTGTTATATATTCTTACTATGGTTTGCTCCATCCTACCCCCCAGGCCCAATTATTAGCACAGTGTCATCCACGAATAGACAGCACTGTATTCTATGTGCTTCTAAGACAATTGCAGGACTCACAATCTACATCAGCCAAGAAAGCAGGGAAGCTGACATTATTCTGATGTAAGAAAAAGTAGTTAGATTTCCGTTCATGGCTGATGAGACAAAATGATGTATCTTTCTTACAGGGATTTGAAAATAAAGTGCTAGGTCAATGGTTATATTTTCAATAATCCCTTGTCGTTCTGCAAGGCCCACCTGATTTTTCCACTGGACAGACATGCAGGTCTTATAGAGACATGCAACCGCTGAACGCCTCAAGGCTTTGATGCGGGCACCAAGTTCTTTTGTGCCCTCATGGATGCAAAAATGGGGATTGGACAGTGAAAACAGACAGTTTGAGGGCTTTCACTTCACCCTTTCTAGCATAATAACTCTTCACAGACCTGGTAACTATTGTGGCAGTTCTGTGTATTACTAAATGCGTTGTCTCTCAGGTTCTCCCTCCCTGCTGTCTCTGTCTAAAGGCATCTGGAGACATCTACCCAAAGGACTGTGTTAGTAATACTGCAGTGAAAATCTAGAGTTAGCAAGTTTATTCTATCTCTGTTCTTCAGCTAATCAGCTGAGATTCCACCAAGATCCGTCACTCAGAGTAGAAGGATATGGACGTCAGGCAGCAAATTGGATCTTGGACCAAGTCTACCTCTCGGGGGTCCAATTGAACCACCAGCCATCCTGTGGTTATTGTCCCAATTTTATGATGAGAGAAGTGGGCTGTCATAGGGCTTCTTCCTTATGTAAGGCAACTTCCTGTCACTCAACGGGCAGCAGCTTTGTGAACTGACTTCGATTAGAAACTCAGCAAGTGGCCATCAGTCCTCACCAAGGCAACTCAAGACAATTTCAACCCGAAGACATCGAACTGTCCAATTTCATGTGTCAAACAGGACCTCAAGGGGCTATTCATCTTTGTCACTCCTAGGGATTTGTGATGAATCAGCCGCAGCCGCAGACATCCTTGGCTTAGCATGGTGATTGGACAAAACTTACCTGCCTGTGAAGCAAGGACATCTGGCCTCTATTGTTATGGGATCACTGTTGCAAGAAGAGGTCTGATGCAGTGAAACAAAATTAAATTACAAACCAACAAGTGCTCCCAACAGAAGAAAAAAAAAAACAGTATTAAAGAATTGCTCATAAACTCCATTTTCTTAAAATGTTATTTTCTTAGGTCTTGTAATGTTAGTCTTATTTGACTGCTTTAAAAATGTTGTATGATTGTGGTTATTTTTATCCTTCTAAATCAGTTTTGCCTTTTTTCATGTGTAATATTGCAACTTTTACTTGAAGGACTCCAAAATTTTATAAGTCACAGAACTCACAAAATCTTGCTCCATTCCTGAGTTTAGTTTGATAGCAACATCATCCAGTGTCACCCATGGCCCCTGGAAAATGTACGTTACTGCACTTTCAAGCCCTGGTGATGGAGGCATTGTCCAGCTTAGGCAGGCATGTGGTGGGGGTAGGTGGGCAGGAAGGGTGACTGAGAAGTTTTATAAAATTAATCACTGCTAACGTTTCTTTCTGCTAGAGTTTTTTGGTTCTTTTCTCTAATGCAGGGGCCAAAAATTCTTCATGTAAAGCACCAGACAGTAAATTCTTTGGGTTTTGTGAACCATACAGTCTTTGTTGCAATTATATAGCTTTGCTATTTCTATCCAAAAGCATGCATAGATCATGCATAATATGGACATCACTGAGTTCCAATAACACTTTATTTACAAAAGCAAGCTAGCTGGTCTGACTTGGCCCATGGGCTGACCTGGGACAGAGAGAATGCCTAGCAGCTCTAGCTACTAAATGCCATTGATTGAGATGAATCAGACTTAATTAACTAAACTAGTAATCTAGCAATGCCACTCCCAGAGACTTGAGCAAGGATATGAAATCCTCGCTTCCAGGCGAGTATCTCCACATCTTCTCTTAAATTCTCAGAACCCACTACAAAATGTTTCCCAATTTCCTGCCAATTCACACTGAAGATGTTCCAGAACTCTTTTGGTACAGAAAGACTTTTGACTCAGAGGAGACCCTGTCTGGTATTTCTGGGCTCTGTTGGGATCTGACCTCACTGTGTGCTGGGGATCCACAAATCTGGTGGGAAGAGACATTCCCAAGTCTCGTGTGGCAGCTACTCCAGGTACAGTCACTGCAGGCATTTCATGATGGGGAAGCCTGGCTCCTCTGTTCAGTGGGGAGAAGCTGCATTAGCAGACAGGGCCCCTATAAGAAAATGTAAGGCTTCAAAGTTCTTAGCCTCAACTCCACCTACTCAAGCGTGTGTGTGTGTTCCTTACTCAGACATGTCTGACTCTCTGTGACCCCATGGACTGCAGCCCACCAGGCTCCTCTGTCTGTGGAATTCTCCAGGCAAGAATACTGGAGTGGGTTGCTGTATTCTCTGAGGAATACTGGATTCTCTTCTCCAGGGGGTCTCCCATGCCCCATCCCAAGTCACAGGAGCACCCCTATTCCTCTAAGATCTCTTACTTTAGTACAAGAATCCTAAGGTCCATGCATCCGTTCTGCAACTCCATGACAGCTGCAGTTGAGACCTGGGCGTAATTTCCAGCCCTGCCTTCTGTGTGACTGCAGAAGGTTAAATTCATTGTTAAAGCCTTCCTGGTGGCCCGCTGTGTGTACCGTCCATTCTCTGACTTGGACATCCGTTTAAGACTTTCCGTTGGTCCATTTCTCTGTGTGTATTTTCTAAGGTCTTTAGAAATAGCCAGGCTACGCTCTGCTGATGGCTCTGATGACTAGAGCTAAGTGACTCTGAGTCACAGCCATTTCCTCTAAGAACACCGTGTCCTCTACCTGCCCTCGTGACACCACCGTCTGCCACAGATCAGCATGTCCCGTCGTCAAGGTGACGATTAGTGCACTCATCAATTGCGTGAGTAAGCCAGCCACAAAATGCCACTCGGAGCTTCCTTTTCCCAAGGCCATTCCTAGTAAACAGTGTCTATACCAAAGTCCTGGAAGAAATCAGTGTGCTCTCAGGAGGGGAATTAAGGAGCTCCAATAGAATTTAATGAAATGGCACATCTATTTAGCTAACCATGGATGATAAGAGCCCCTATATCAGTGGCAGGGAGGCATCACTGCTACAGGTTTGAAAATGCTAGGAGACCAGTGGCTGGACCCAAGAGATCAGGAGCTGTGGGCTCTGCTGGGATGCTGACCAGCAGAAGTCGTGCTTTTGGTGGAAGGGTGCGGCCACAAGCAAAGTGCAAGACGACAAAGCCGGGGAATAAGCATCCTGGCTGTTTTCTGTCGCCTGCATTTTTTCCTACAGCCTATTGACTGACACCATCAAAAGACAAAGAAGGAGGAAGATGGGCTGATTCTACCCACAGAGGGAGTTTCACAGAGCGGAACATAGGCAGGAAAAGGGTGGAGGGAAACTGGAAGGGTAGAATTAGAATTCCAGCACAGAGATCTTCTATTTCAGTTAAGATCCTTATATTCTACCAGTATCAAGTCTTCGTATGTAAATATCACTTGTTATTTGTTTACAAAAGCAAGCATCTATAAAGTTTGTGCTCACCATAGGTATTTCCTAACTTATGATAGCTCAGATGATTACTTTGACCTCTATAGAATACTCAGAGTAGAGAATTCCAGAAATAGTGCTGTTTAATGCCTAAAATTGTCCAAATGGGGGTGCAACATGTTTTACAGATTATCTATAGAATAGGTAAAAGGAAAGCTTACTATTTCTATTAAGGAACAACTACATTTCAGAATAGGAAACAGGGTATGCACTGTTACTCTTTGGTCGCTAAGTAGCGTCCGACTCTTTGAGACCCGGTGGACTGCAGCATGCTAGGGCTTCCTATCCTTCACCATATCCTGGAGATGCTCAAATTCATGTCCATTGAGCTGGTGAGGCCATTCAACCATCTCATCCTGTTACCCCCACTTTTCTCTTGTTCTTGATCTTTCCCAGCATCACAAGAATACTCAGAAGACTCTGTTCCAAGGCTAGTGTTTCCTCAACCTAAAGTGCTTGCTATGAATTTGCAACATATTATCAGTGGACGCTCATCATTATTTATAATCCATGGAACCTAAAGGATTAAATCATCTGTAAAACACAACATTACTGTATAATCCAAGAGGACTTTGGAGAAAGTACTTTTACTTATTGGCTGTTATATCAGATAATCATGCCGTGAGGGGAAAAATGTTTTCAATGGCTATCTGAATATTAACAGTGACTAGTAATACCAAGGGAATTCTATGATGACTATTTAAATAGAAGTCTGACTGTTAAAGACAAGAATAAGGGGAATGTTACTTTAGAATTAATTGGTAGCTTTCCTACTGAAAATGAGATTGTTAAGACATGCCAGATTTGTATAATAATCTTTTTTTTTTTCTTTCCTCTTACAAATACCATAATCCATACACTGGCAATAGGACTCCTGCTGACACTTAGTAACTCACCTGGATGTTTCTCAATGTCCAGTATGTTTTAGAAACTAATATTCCTAGAGGGATTTTGTGGTTGTTGTTTAATCATTAAGTCATGCCCAACTCTTTGCAACCTCATGGACTGTAGCCTGCCAGGCTCCTATGTCCATGGGATTTCCCAGGCAAGAATACTGGAGTGGGTTGTCATTTCCTTCTCGAGGGGATCTTCTTTCTGACTCAGGGATCAAACTCATATCTCTGGCACTGGCAGATGTATTCTTTACTGCTGAGCCACCAGGGAAGTCCTATAGAGGGATAAGAAAACTCACTGTTATCCAATTATTAACTCTGCCATTTAGAAGACCTTCACAAAATCGATTTCTGGTGATGGGAAGACTGTTTACAGCTCCAGAAAATTAAATCAGCAGGAAGTAAGTTTTATCAATTTGAGTTCCTTTAGATAATCCAAAGGGACAAGTGAGACCTGAATGACACCTTCGACAGAGGTGGGGGAACTTAACATCCTCTTGGAGTGGTTTTCCTTCTCCTCTTAGAGCCCAGACGGAGGATGCCATCACATAATGGAAATTCCCCAATGTCGAGCTGCAGGAGGTCTCGTTAATTCATTCAGGCAGCTAAGCTTATGACTTGTCGCGTCACAGTTTCTATTCTGGGGATGGATCCATACATGCTCAGAGGCTCCCAGTTCTATTCTTTTTGTGCTGTGCGTCCCTCTGTGCTCAGTTGGTCNCCTGAATGACACCTTCGACAGAGGTGGGGGAACTTAACATCCTCTTGGAGTGGTTTTCCTTCTCCTCTCAGAGCCCAGACAGAGGATGCCATCACATAATGGAAATTCCCCAATGTCGAGCTGCAGAAGGTCTCGTTAATTCATTCAGGCAGCTAAGCTCGTGACTTGTCGCGTCACAGTTTCTATTCTGGGGATGGATCCATACATGCTCAGAGGTTCCCAGTTCTATTCTTTTTGTGCTGTGCGTCCCTCTGTGCTCAGTTGGTCCCACGTTTTGAGATCCCGTGAACTGTAGCCCACCAGTCTCCTCTGTCTATGGAATTTCCCAAGCAGGAATACTAGAGTGGGTTGCCATTTCCTTCTCCAGGGGGTCTTCCTGAACCAGGGATCAAACCCAAGTCTCTTATGTCTCCTGCATTGACAGGTGGATTCTTCACCACTCTGCCCCCCAGGAAGCTGGGCGTTCTATAACTCAAGGATTACCAATACCGCAGAGCAGTGCTTTCACTCCCAGGAGGACTGAGAAAGGACCAGAAAAGGGCAGATCACTTTCCGTCTCTGGAAAGGAATGTGGGAATATGTTGAATGAGTGGGATCTGTTCATCCTGGTTTAGAACAAGGCCATCTGTTTTCTCCCTCTTCAGGATGTAGCTGTTCTCCAGGGAAGCAGAAAGGAGCTGGAGCTATGTCGGAAGCCTCCTTGTCTTCATCACTCTCACTAGGTCGGAGTTTACTATTCTTTCTCTTGGNAAAAAAAAAAAAGAAAGTGGTGAGAAGAGGAAGAAGAACAAGAAGGTGAGAAGAAGAAGAAAAAGAAGTTGACAAGCAGAATAAGAAAAAGAAGGTGAGAAGAAGAAGAAGAAGAAGGTGAGAAGAAGAACAAGAAGGTGAGAAGAAGAAGAATAAGAAATTGACAAGCAGAAGAAGAAGAAGAAGGTGAGAAGAAGAAGAAGATGAAGGTGAGAAGAAGAACAAGAAGGTGAAAAAAAGAAGAAGAAGAAGGTGAGAAGAAGAAGAAGAAGAAAAAGGTGA
>SJYW01051405.1:533734-564928 GCA_006410735.1 Raphicerus campestris | reverse complement strand
ACTCAGCCTTCTTCACAGTCCAACTCTCACATCCATACATGACTACTGGAAAGACCATAGCCTTGACTAAATGGACCTTGGTTGGCAAAGTAATGTCTCTGCTTTTGAATATGCTATTTAGGTTGGTCATAACTTTTCTTCCAAGGAGTAAGCGTCTTTTAATTTCATGGCTGCCGTCACCATCTGCAGTGATTTTGGAGCCCTCCAAAATAAAGTCTGACACTGTTTCCACTGTTTTCCCATCTATTTGCCATGAAGTGATGGGACTGGATGCCATGATCATCGTTTTCTGAATGTTGAGCCTTAAGCCAACTTTTTCACTCTCCACTTTCACTTTCATCAAGATGCTTTTTAGTTCCTCTTCACTTTCTGCCGTAAGGGTATGTACAATTATACACACATACAAACACACACATACATGATTCTCTGGTTGGGAGAGAAGGCAGTGAGAACATAAGAAAAAGAAAGAGATTGAACATTGGAATGTGATATTCACCCAACCATAGATCTGGAAGACAGATCTAAGAAACAGTAAGATGTGAGACTATGAAGGAACATTGAACCATATTGAAAAGCTTTCTGCATGTGTTGATAGTCTTGATGGCAGGAAATTAACTAGAAATTCATTCAAGTGTCCAATCAAGAAGGCAGAATCGTCTCTGCGGGGTAGCTCAGAGGGATGCAGACAGGGGACAAACCTGAGAAACGTGGCAGAGAGTTGTGCTAGCTAGCTAAGAAACCTAAGTGTGAAATAAGCAGAAGAGAAAAAGACGAGGAGATTTGCAAACTTTTTGAAGCTGGTTCACCCCCAGAGTCTATCATATGGCGTGAAGTAAGTCAGAAAGAGAAAAACACATCTCACATACGAACACGTATATATGGAATCTAGAAAGATGGCACAGAAGCTCTTTCTTTGCAGAGCGGGGATAGAGATGCAGACGCAGAGACGGGCAGGTGGACATTGGGGGTAAGGTGGGCCCGCTGGGAGATGAGGGCTGACATACACGCACTGCTATGGGTACCACAGGCAGCTCGCGGGAGGCTGCAGACTAGCACGGGAGCTCAGCTCAGGGCCCTGTGGCGACCTTGAGGGGAGGGATGGAGGGCTGGGAGGTTCAGGAGGGAGCGGATATGCGTATATACACAGCTGATTCTCTTTGTCTTACAGCAGAATCTAACACGACATGATAGAGCAGCTATACCTCAATTTTTTAAGAGTCTAAAGAACCCCTTGTGATGTATGCGGGATGCGATGAAAGGGGAAACCCTCATCACCACTCCCGTCTAATGACAAATCTTCCCCACCTGCATCACTTCCCCTGTATTTGCTCCTGCCTATTAACCACTAAAAACTCAGTGTTCACACTCTTCCTGGTCCAAAATTACTAAACCTTTCCCTGAAGCAAATCAACCTCCCCCTTATTCAAAATTCTCTGACATTTTCCACTGACTAGGGAAGAACTTTTAACGTGATAAGTTAAAGAACTTTTAACTGAAGTCAAGTCAAGAACTTTTAACATGATAACTTTATTCTCTACCTCCTACCTTGGCGAGCTATTTCCTATTAAACTCAACATAGTATTAAATGGAAGTCAGGTTTTCTCCAAACTGAAACGTGACTTTCTTCATGATTCTCTTAATATCCTCTTTTACTTTCTTAAAAATATTTTTCACCCTTCAAAGATGGCTCTGATCCTAATTTCTCTGCTCAGATTTCTCTGAAAACTAGATCATTGTCAATTCCTTCCTCCTCCATACAACTCCAGTATTACTCGGAGAGTCCATTCCTTTTTACTTGTTGATCTGTTTCTTGTTTTTATTTTTTATTTTTTTAAATTGAAGTATGGTTGACTAACAACCCTGTGCTAGTTTCAGATGTTCAGAAAAGTAATTTGGTTATATATGTGTATATATACATATATATATATATACACACACATATAATATTCTTTTTCAAATTCTTTTCTCTTACAAAATATTGACTATAGTTCCCTGTGGTATACAGTAGGTCCTTGTTGGTTATCTGCGTATAGTCATATATATACACATGCTAAACGCACACTGCCAGTTTGTCCCTCTGGGTGCCCCATCTCCTCGCCCCTTTGCTGACCATAAATTTGTTTCCTATGAGTCTGTTTCTGCTTTGCAGTTCAGTCCATTTGCATCATTTTCTTTTCTTTCTTTTTTCTTTTGGTTCCAAATGTAATATCACATTTGGCTTTCTCAGTCTGACTTACTTAGTATGACAATCTCCAGCTCCATCCATGTTGCTGGAAATGGCATGAGTGCATGCTTTTTCATGATTGAGTGATATTTCTACTTCTTTTTCTAGCTTCCACTCGCAGTTGGCCTCAGCCACAGTGACCTCCTTGCTGTCCATCGACCATATCAGCCTAGTCCCCATCAGGGAGATTTTTGATCTGTCTGCTGACTTTCTCACCACTTAGCCACATGGCTCATTTCCCCCCTTCCTGTAGTCTCTGATCNCCTTGACTAAACAGACGTTTGTTGACAAAGTAATGTCTCTGCTTTTCAATATACAAAGTAATGTCTCTGCTTTTCAATATGTTATCTAGGTTGGTCATAACTTTCCTTCCAAGGAGTAAGCGTCTTTTAATTTCATGGCTGCAGTCACCATCTGCAGTGATTTGGGGGCCCCCCAAAATAAAGTCTGACACTGTTTCCCCCATCTATTTCCCATGAAGTGTATCTGGGGTTTAACAGGTGACAAAGACTAATACCTTAGTTCCTGTGGTCCTCTCACCCACTACATAGAAAGCTGACCTCATAGTGCACCCAACACTATGGATGTAGGAATAAGATAGAAAAATGGTCATCTTAACAAGATGCCATTTGAACTCTAATTCAGACCATGCTTGAGGACATCAGATCCACCTCTTTATTTTCAGTTATCTGAATCAGAAAAAATTCCTTTTTCTTAAAAAATTTTCAGGCAGAAATAGAGACACAGACACAAAGAACAGATATGTGGACAGAGTTGGGGGAAGGGGAGAAGGGAACGAATTGGGAAAGTAGCATTGTTTTGTTCTGAAATTGTCCTGAAACTTGTCTTTATAACCATGCATAATTTAACACTTATTAAATTATAATAAAATCTCTTCTAATTATTACTTAGAAATTCACATCAGGAAAATAATTTTTTTCTTCAAAGATTAATGAATATAATTTGATAAACACAGTGTTCCACAGACTTATTTAGAAAACATTTACAGTAATAGATTAAATCAAGGTTTCCTGAAGCAATTGATACACACCCACCTGACATTTATTAGTTTAATAATGCACTGGGACAGTTTATATAAAGTTTATGTAAAAATGATAATCAAATGTTTAAAATTCACTCCATGTAGACATACAGTATACACAGATTGTTCAAAACCTGAAGTTCACTTTCGAAATCAATCACAATTTTCGTTCCACTTAATAATTGCACAGTATCCAGTATTTTATTTTTAAATGTCTGTAATTCAGTTTGAATTAAATAAGATTCAATATGTAGGTGCACATGTTTTATTTAAAAATCACCAGGAAACTAAGTATAAAAACTAACATACTTAGATTATTGAGGTTTTCATAAATATGCTAAACATATATAGCATCATACATTATTATAGATATGAGAGCTATATCTGCTCAAGGCATTGAATGAACAGAGTATCCATCCATGATCTTTAGTCTATCTTGGACTTTCAGATCATCAGGAGATAATGTCCTGTACTTGATGCAACAAAATTTCAATTAGCTAGTAGGCTCAGGTTTTTCTAGTTAAGTGAATAGTCTGTTTTAACTCAGTTTAATAGGTTCAAAAGCAGAGACATTACTTTGCCAACTAAGGTCCGTCTAGTCAAGGCTATGGTTTTTCCTGTGGTCATGTATGGATGTGAGAGTTGGACTGTGAAGAAAGCTGAGCACCGAAGAATTGATGCTTTTGAACTGTGGTGGTGGAGAAGACTCTTGAGAGTCCCTTGGACTGCAAGGAGATCCAACCAGTCCATTCTGAAGGAGATCAACCCTGGGATTTCTTTGGAAGGAATAATGCTAAACTGAAACTCCAATACTTTGGCCACCTCATGCGAAGAGTTGACTCGTTGGAAAAGGCTCTGATGCTGGGAGGAATTGGGTACAGGAAGAGAAGGGGACAACAGAGGATGAGATGGCTGGATGGTATCACTGACTCGATGGACGTGAGTCTGAGTGAACTCCAGGAGTTGGTGATGGACAGGGAGGCCTGGCATGCTGCGATTCATGGGGTCACCAAGAGTTGGACAGAACTGAGTGACTGAACTGAACTGAACAAGAAAATATTTATGTTTCAAATGTAGTCTCAAAATACTTTTACAATGTGTAAATTGATCTTGACTCTTGCACCTAATAGTAGCTCCTTGTTACCTTATGGAGTAACTAACATGGTGATACATAGCTACAAATATACATATATGTAGACAGAGATGGAGGTGGAAGTGGAGATGGAGACAGAACTGGAGAGTTCTTGTGAGTCCTAGTCTGATGATCGGTACATTGTCTTTGTCCTCCATTCTTTTATACTGTTCTTCCTGTCTCTTATACACATCTTCCTCCAGGAGATCTTCCCAAACCAGGGACTGAATCTGGGTCTCCTGTGTCTCCCGCAGTGTAGATGGACTCTCCGCTGAGCCATCGGGGAAGCCCCATAAGAAAGAGAAAGGAGTGAGTTTGGACCAAGACTTTGTCGTGTACCAGGTTCTGACCTCTGTACACGTGAACGTTGTCATTCAAAATGAGAATGGATGGACGTGACTTGCAGACATCAAGTCCATCTGAGAATATGTCATGCATTCTGAACTCCAGTAAGCAGTTCAGTCATTCTATAGCTGTAATTCTCCTCTGGTTGTTTTGAAGAGTAAAGCTTACAGACGCGGTCCTGCAAAAATCATCGGGGAAAATGTGTTTCCATAATGTAAAACAGTGTTCTCTGTAATGCAATTTCCAAATGAAACCATTTGTTTAGGAGGGCTGGTTCCTGTCTAATTCCGTGAGGAACTGTTTTTAACTCATATTTAAGGTGAGAGGAGGAGGGGGAAGGGCTTTAAAGGAGTGATAACAACTTCAGCTCGTGACTGACTGACTAGAGGACAGTAGCAAAAATGAAGTAACTGAGTGGTTGGACAGCACAGGAGAATGTATGAACAGATAGCCATCTACAGTTACATCGTTTCCATTTTTTAAAATTCTAGCAATATAATTCATAGTGCTTCTTATTCTGATATTTTACTCAGTTACAAATGACCCTTAAGATCATTTCTTACATCATAATTGTTTGATAACCTGTTTGTTGGAATTTCATTTCTTTCTTTTCATTTTTTCACTCCTGAATCTTCTTTGCCTGTGGATGTAATCTAAGTGAAAAATGGTGAAATGTAAAAGATTGAAAACAAAATTTTCTGGATTTTAAGGCCATGAAGAAGGCAATGATTAACTGAATGTGGATCTCATCACAGTATAAAAGCTAACTATGCTTTAAAAATGTATACACTGGAAATTGAAATAAATTACAATGACAAATTATTTTTATTAATTTTTTTCTCTTTAAACAAATGACCTGTCCGTGGATCCTCACTTTCCTTCATTTATCTCAAATGCCATCTAGAGAGAACACAGTCCTGGACTTGTTGTGCAAGGTCAGAGTTATCTCTGAAAATTATAATCGAGGGTATGCAATTACACTTTGGTTATAAAAGAGAAAAAGCATTAGCATTAATGTCAACACAAGGAAATCAACTGATTTACGTAGTAAGTCTCAAAAGAATCTCCATTCACAGCTACATATCTCAGAGCTTTGATGGATGTAGACTTTTGGTATATGCCAATTTATCACTGTATACTGTGGACTAAGCTATTTTTATTGTGGTTACAAATTCCAAATTTCTTAATTAAAAAAAAATGAATTAGTAGCTGTGAGACTAAGGGCACTTTATTTTAACTTTTGGAGACTGTTCCCTGTTTCAAAGGGTTGCTAAGGCCACTGATGCCCATAAAAAGGAAAGGTCAGTGATGGTACTTTACCGATGGTTGGTTATGCCCTTGCAAAAGATGGTTAGTGATGCCCATGCCAGCAAAATCAGCAATGGTTGTGCCAAAGACGGCCAGTGAGTGCTGACTGGGTCAGGAATGCTCAGTGTTGCCCCGGTCATGGGTGGTGAGCAGTACCTCGCCGTCATGACGTGGCAGCAATCCACACTGAGCCATCATCTGGAACTTACTTTGAGGAAAGAAATGCCTCTAGACATTAGATATGTTATCCTGAATTTTCCCTACATGCTGGATGCACAGATAAATTTTAAAAAGTCAGTTCTGGTTCATCAGGAGGACATCAGAAATTTTTGTAAAGTCATATTCAAGGCTATGATATAACAACTAATTTGAAATTTGAAATAATTAGAAAAAAGTACAAACTGTAGATACAATAATGCAAGCTGCAAAATGCAATGCTATTTGTTTAAAAAACACGTGTTTTTAACGTTAAATAAAATTAGCACAGTTTTTAAAACTGGACCATTAGTTAGTCTCACTGGCTCGTACATTTTTAACAGCTCTCTTTACCTCTCCTGTGTAATTTTTAATGCAAAAAGGATAATATGAACAAATAGAAGATGTCAAATTTTCAGTATTTGGGGAAGTAAAACTGTAACTAAAAAAATACCCTGCAAATATACCAATATCGTTAAGAAATGCTAAATTTTACAGAGAGCTTTATCTGTAATATGATTTGTCCTTCGAAATAATTTACTTACATAATACATTGAGACATAAAGTTAAGTATAATTGCTTGAAATATTAATAATGCAGCCATGCATCAATAATTTAATCAAATATAAAACTAATTTTATTTGCTATATTGACTGAAAAATGTCACAGGCAGTTAGCGCCCACAAAGAATGTTTTCCTAATTTTGGGGTCTAGCATTCAATGACAGGGAGATGATTTCTCACATATATTTTGGCCTCTTTTAGGCTATTAAACATTATAACCTTGTGTTTAGCCTTGCTTCATTAAATATGTATGCTTTTAGCAATCGGATTCCTAGTATCCATCACCGACATAGCACCGTGACAGCGGTTCTTTTCCCTCTAATGGGTCTGTAACAGCAATGCCACCAAAAGAAGTCTGGGAAGAAGTGCAGCGTGCTAAAAATAGCCACAGGTCACCAGATTCAGTGAAGTGATAGCCCAATAATTTATAGGTGGAAAAGCTTCTAACAACGGTCTGGAATGCGATATAGGATTTCTTTTCAAGCAAGCAGAATATTAAAATTTATTTTCATTTGAACAATAAGAAAAAGCAGGAAATCGCAGCAAAGTAAGCCATTAGGTCAGTGCTGTGTCAGGATGAATGCAGCTCACAGGCATCCCACTGTCAAGCGCGATTAGGTCCGGATGAGAACATTTCCTGGGTGATCAGAGCATTCTGGAGAATCGCAGGTCCAGGTACCTGCAGATCCTTCGATGCATATATGTGGGTTTAAATGCATGTATATTTATATACTCATATATATGTATATGTAAATTCATTTTCTATGCACATTATGAATGTATATACATGCATCTTATATATACACAAATATAACTGTAAATATTTTCTCTGGCAAATCAATGCCATGTGGATAGGCAGAAAAGAAATCTCTTTCTCCATTGTCCATACATTTTCCCTGAACTTGATGAATCTATGTTGACAAGGATAATTATGTGCCACATACTGTTTCTGGAACCAAAATGTACTGGTCAGGAGAAACAAGTGCAGGTTTCAGGGGGTTTTGTTGACTTTTTCTCCTCCAGTCTTTGTACTTGAATCGTTGAACTTTTCCAATGTGTCATGAGCTGCCAGCGGCTACCTGACATGTCAAGATTGATTGTGACAATGTGCCTGCCTCATCGCTCTGTGCACCGTTTAGGATACAATGCAGCCCTGCACAGTCAGAAAATAAAAGTAAGTCCCTTTCCCTGGGAGCATCCTAATTACCCACAAGGCTGTGTAGTAGCTCATTGTGGTTAATGGAGACTAGTTAGAAATACTCAGCAGCAGTTACAATATAAGCTTTATTCAACGGATCACTGGCTAGGTTTTTTTGTTTTGTTTTTTGTTTTTAATAGACAACTGATCTGTTGAAATACATCTTTTAGGCCCAGCTTCCCTGGTGGCTCCTTGGTAAAGAATCCACCTGCAATTCAGAAGACCCAGGTTTGATCCGTGGGTCAGGAAGATATGTTGGAGAAGGAAATGGCAATCTACTCTGGTATTCTTGCCTGGGAAATCCCTAGAGAGAGGAGCCTGGAGGGAAGACCACAGTTCATGGGGTCACNTGTGGTTAATGGAGACTAGTTAGAAATACTCAACAGCAATTACAATATAAGCTTTATTCAGTGGATCACTGGCTAGGTTTTTTTGTTTTGTCTTTTTTTTTTAATAGACTTAACTGATCTGCTGAAATATATCTTTTAGGCCCAGCTTCCCTGGTGGCTCCTTGGTAAAGAATCCACCTGCAATTCAGAAGACCCAGGTTTGATCCATGGGTCAGGAAGATATGTTGGAGAAGGAAATGGCAATCTACTCTGGTACTCTTGCCTGGGAAATCCCTAGAGAGAGGAGCCTGGAGGGAAGACCACAGTTCATGGGGTCAGGGGGTCACAAAGAGTCAGACATGACTTAGCAACTAAACAGCACAATAATCCTTTAGGTCAGTGCTCTGAATTTACCACGCATATTACAGAAAGTCTGACTATTTCAGCCATTTTACTTCAAATCTTTTAAATCACAGAATATTATAAAAAGGAAACATATTCTAATCCTAGTTTTCCATCAACAACATGTATGACTTTACGAAAACCATATGCTTTTTTTAGGATCTTGGATTCTAGTGTGTAGTATGAATATGGTAGAGATGATTATCAATTTATACTCATTGTTAACTTACATGATCAAGTGTCAAGATGCCTGATGTGGATCTTTCAAGCAATGCAAACTGTTCTGTACAAAGAAAGGGTGTGGGGACTTCTGCCCTGTTTATTTATCAGCCTTCTGCCTCTGGATTTGGGGATGTAGGAAGTTCACCAAGAGAACTGGAAAACTGTTCCATAAGAACTTCAGAAACCTTTGCCTACTCCCCAGTTTTTATTCTCAAATGTTTGAAAATATCCCCAGGCCTTTGTAAAAGTATAGAGTTGATTAAAATCTGTTTGTTTTTTTTTTGACAGAGTGATTTTGTACATGTAGAAACAGTTTGTAAACTTTTATTATTCCTAAAAGCAAAGATTGAGTTAGCCAAAATATGTAAAATATATAGGATTCATTCTTTACAAAAGGAACACGTTTTACCAAAATTTAAAAATAATTTAACAAAATTATATATTTTAGGGGATGCATTATATAATTATATAAATAATTTGATTAAGTGAACCTAGCCAAATACAATCTTGGTGTTACTCTGAGGATTTTTAATTATTAGTTTATATATTCTTAAAGATTTAGATATATTTTAAAGAAATGACAAAATAATTAAGGTAGCATAAAACTCATGCAATTGATTAGTCAAAATACAACAAAATAGTCAAAACTATGGAGCTAAGATGAAATACAAAAAATAAACTGATATTTAACACATTAGCATATTAACAAAGTTCCTTTTGACACACACTCTTGATTCCATTTCCTTACCAGAAGACACAGGTATAATTTAAAAATTAATCTGACTTTCAATTATTACAGGTGCTATTTTAAATCATGAAAATTTTAAATTGAAAAAAAATGAAATCTTAAACAGATTAAATAACTTGCATAAGGTTTAGAAACTGGTTAATTTCAGCATCAAGGATTAAGACTCTTTTTTCTTCTCTCAACAAAGGCACCACTATGCATTACTTTTTTAATATTAAATATGCCTCTGATTAAAATATATGACAATAGTCCTGCCTATAAAAGCATTTTAGGAGTGTTAACACCATCTCCAAACTCCAATCTTCTCTCTTTGTCTCTCAAAAAGTAGTTCGATTCTCCAAATCATAGTGGGAGGGCCAGAATGCTTATTCAGATAATCAAGAGACGTCTATCATATTCTGATGTTTGTTTTTCGTATCTATTAAGTAAGAACCCACATTCACAAAGTTTGAAAGGTAGGCACAATGCTGTATAGTAAAGTGAGTCAGTAAGTTAACAACGTTGTGCTGTTGTTGTTAGCCACTAAGTCATATCCAGTTCTTTTGTGACCCAGTGGACCCTCCAGGCTTCTCTGTCCATAGGATTTTCCAGGGAAGAACACTGGAGTGAGTAGCCATTCCCTACTTCAGAGGATCTTCCTGAGCCAGGGACTGAACCCAGGTCTCCTACATTAGCAAGTGGGTTCTTTACCACTGAGCTATCAGAGAAGCCGAAGGAAGCTGATAATAGCACGTCCAAAAGAAACAGCTAGAATACAAAGCAGCTGGGGAAAAAAATAAATAAAAGATGTTTGCTTCTATTATCTTGGCCTTTTCTTACTCCCAAAAGTGAATGTCATCTGCAAAGAAGGAGATTTCATTTTGCGCCTTCTTTCTGGATCATTTATAAAACCCATAAATAATATCAGCCTTGGCAAAGGTCACTGTACACCAACCTTGTTTACACCAGGAGTCTCCACCTGTCTCTGAGTAATTTAAATTCATAACCTTACTCTATGAAAAGCCAGCAATTCATTAAGACATACCAACATTTCTTTTGCTCATCAAAGAAACGGCTTATTGCTGAGAAAGAACTTACTTTAATTGAGATGGTTCTTGCTCTTTTTATTCATAGCTGAATGAACAGTTTGCTAACAGTATTTAAAAACCAAAGGGAAACAAGCTAAACTTTGAAACAATTAGGTTTTCTCAATATAATTAAATTGATAAAACATTTCACTTGGAAAGATGGACTCCTGAAAGCACGGCTAGTCCCTAAGTGGAACAAGGAAACTGACTTTGACGTGAGGAGTTAGTTTTCTTGGTCTTGTCACTTTTATCTATTGAAATACCTACAAAAGTGACGTATGAGCTAACGTTCTCACTTTCAGCTGCCGTTTCCCCCTGTTCACACCTTCTTCACTTCCGTGGGTGGTTCCACATAGAGGGGTTCGCATAAGAATCAAGCGAGCCATACAGAATCTTAAAATCGTCTTGACGCTAAATGAGACTTTTTCCGTAAATTCTCTTCTGATGGGCACCAGTCTAAAAGAACCATTTCTAAAGAAGCTAACTTTAGTCGGAGCCTGTCTATGGTAATGCTCCTCTATTTGCTTCTGTGAATTTCTCTGTTGATTCTCCAGCATTCACTGGGCCTGCCCTGCGTGTAATCGCTCTGTACTGTGACCCTGTCTCCTCACCAAGGAGCTTGGCCGCGGCCCTTCAACTCCTGACATCAACTTGCCATCTGGGTTTGTTTTCCTCAGCATCTCAGCTCTGTTCATCCCTGGCTGCCTGCATTCTGATCTGGCTACCTGTCTTGCCCTTGACAGGTGGCAAATGAATTCATTCTAAACCTTCCATGGTCTGTTTCATGTACTTGCTCTGACCTTGAATAAGTGGATGCAGGTCTGCAGCAAAATAGCCCTGGTTCCACAGTTCAGCTCCTCCTAGACCTTGACATTTCTTGGCCTAGAGTCGTCCTAGAAACATTCTTCATCTCCCAAGTTCCCTAGACTTATCTGAGTGCTCTGAATTCCAGCTCTTTGCTTAAGACTAAGCTGAAATTCATGGGGTTGCAACGAGCTGGACACAACTGAACAACTGAACTGAACTGAACTGAAGCACAATGAAGCCTCTCATCCGAATAACTGAGAGTTTCTTTAAAAAAAAAAACAAAAAACCTTTTTATTTAATTTTGGAGTATAGCCGATTAACAATGCTGTGATAGTTTCAGGTGAACAGCAAGGGACTCAGCCTTTGGATATACATGGATATACATGTATCCATTCTCCCCCAAACTCCCCTCCCATCCAGGCTGGCACATGATATCAAACAGAGCTCCCTGCGCCGTATGGTAGGTCCTTGTTGGTTATCCATTTTAAATATAGCACTGTGTACATGTCCCTCCCAAACTCCCTGNGCCGATTAACAATGCTGTGATAGTTTCAGGTGAACAGCAAGGGACTCAGCCTTTGGATATACATGGATATGCATGTATCCATTCTCCCCCAAACTCCCCTCCCATCCAGGCTGGCACATGATATCAAACAGAGCTCCCTGCACCGTATGGTAGGTCCTTGTTGGTTATCCATTTTAAATATAGCACTGTGTACATGTCCCTCCCAAACTCCCTGACTATCCCTTCACTCCACCAGCCCTCAACCTCCAGTAAGGATAAGTTTGTTCTCTAAGTCTGTGAGTCTGTTTCTGCTTTGTAAATAGGTTCATTTGCAAATATGGAGAGTTTTAACAGAATTAATTCAGCAGGAATGCATTTAGCAAAACTATACAATATGTTGCGGAGAAGGCAATGGCACCCCACTCCAGCACTCTTGTCTGGAAAATNTTGTTCTCTAAGTCTGTGAGTCTGTTTCTGCTTTGTAAATAGGTTCATTTGCAAATATGGAGAGTTTTAACAGAATTAATTAAGCAGGAATGCATTTAGCAAAACTATACAGTATGTTGCGGAGAAGGCAATGGCACCCCACTCCAGCACTTTTGTCTGGAAAATCCCATGGACAGAGGAGCCTGGTGGGCTGCCGTCTATGGGGTCGCTAAGAGTCAGGCACGACTGAACGACTTCAGTTTCACTTTTCACTTTCATGCACTGGAGAAGGAAATGGCAACCCACTCCAGTGTTCTTGTCTGGAGAATCCGAGGGACGGGGGGCCTCATAAGCTGCCGTCTATGGAGTCGCACAGAGTCGGACACGACTGAAGCGACTTAGCAGCAGTAGCAGCAACAGCATACAATATGTTGAGTTCAGGCATNAGCCTGGTGGGCTGCCGTCCATGGGGTCGCTAAGAGTCGGACACGACTGAACAATTTCACTTTCACTTTTCACTTTTATGCACTGGAGAAGGAAATGGCAACCCACTCCAGTGTTCTTGTCTGGAGAATCCGAGGGACTGGGGGCCTCATACGCTGTCGTCTATGGAGTCGCACAGAGTCGGACATGACTGAAGCAACTTAGCAGCAGCAGCAGCAGCAGCATACAATATGTTGAATTCAGTCATTAAGGAGCATGTACTCAGAGCTCTTTTCTAGGCTCTGTGCTATATGTACAATATGAAATAGATATTTTTTGTAGAAAAAATTATTTTTACAGTATTCCTCATATATTTTTATAATTATTTTTGATTGGTCATGAGAAATGCTTGTAAAATATAAATNTTGAATTCAGTCATTAAGGAGCATGTACTCAGAGCTCTTTTCTAGGCTCTGTGCTATATGTACAATATGAAATAGATATTTTTTGTAGAAAAAATTATTTTTACAGTATTCCTCATATATTTTTATAATTATTTATGATTGGTCATGAGAAACGCTTGTAAAATATAAATACTTTAAATGTTTTAAAGACTGATGCTTCAGTAGACTCCAGAAAATATTGTTTTGTCATCATCTGGTACCTAACCTTTATATGAATATATTTGATGGGTGACTGAATATTACATGTTTTAATTGTGCATCTCATTGATAGGAAGGGAATGGTAGATGATAAAGATTCTCTCTCTCCACTTGGAGTCAGTCATGTTCAGTTAGAGAGACCAAAGAGGTATGGTGAAAATTTTATTTTAGCCAGTTACACAATGAGCCAAAAGCTATGCCCATTAGTGTATCATGCAAATAAGTGTAGTACTGGAATCTTCCAATATTCTGTGACACAGATCAGCATTTTCCCTAAAAGTAATTGTGTGACAGATGCAGAAATCTTTGCTTAATCCATATCAAAACAAGGGAATAAAAGGATTAATTGCCTTCTTTTAAGAAGTATTCTTGGGACGTAAGTTTTGTGCTCCTGCTTGTCAAGGCAGCAAAATCTTGTGGGTGGTGATAATGATTGGAAAAGAATTAAGAGAAAAGGTAGATGGGAAGTAGGAGACTGGTCTCCAAAGTCTGTCAAGGAAGCTTAAACTTTAGTGAATAATTGGTGATTTTGAACACATGGAGTTCATAATGAAATTTTTATTCAGTTTAATTGCTGTGATAAGTTTGCCTTATCCCCACATCATAGGTGAGAACGTTGAAGTTTAAGCTTACATAATATGAACAAGGTTACACAAACAGGACCCAGCAGGTGGAGAATTCATACATGAGTCTGTCTGATGCATCTATTCCTTCTTGGCAAAAGCTGAAGATACGAGAAACACACCGGGATGGAAATAGGGGATGAATGGGAGAAACATTTTAAGGAGAGATGAACATATTTAGTCATTTTAGACATACAGACTAATATGAAGAGAGAGAAGTTAAAAAATGATTCCATGTTTTGAGACCAAACAATGTATTACTGATTTAAACTGGGGAATAAATTAGCATTGCAGAAACAAAGTCTTGTATGGCAAACCAACTGGTATAATCGGTGCTGTTATTTAATTATTAAAAAGAATGATCCAAGAAATTTTTGACTGATCATATTTAACTGTGTTAAAAGTGACTGATATCTATGTGACATCTCGTTTTAATTGCAAAGTCCTTTGTATGAATTATTGTATTTGATTTCTTACAACTGCATAAAAAAGGTTCTACTTGTGCCGAGGAAGGAATTAAGCTTAGAGGGGAGATGTGACTTGCTGAATGTGATACAGTGAATGCCTGATGAAGTTGGGGCATGAATTTATGCATTCTGATTCCAAATCCTGGATACCAGGAGGTTCTTAGGATGTGATAAATAGTCATAAGCACTTTTAACTTCCTTGAATCAAATGGAACACACATAAATCCAAAACTAAATAGAACTAGTTATCAATCTATTGAAGTGCAGCAAGGGAGATTTAGATAAGCTTAAGGCATGATTTCCAGTCCAGTAAAGATATAAATACCTTACTCAAGGAGAGGTAGAATTGCTTTATCTTCCAAAATATGAATAAGGCAGACATTCCTCCACCCTGGTGAGATTACCTGTGGCCCTTTTAAAGGCTATGAAAGTAGTCTGATGATGAACTTGGAAATCCAGTTGTGCATTCTAAATATGTTACATAAAAAGAAAATTAAATCATATCCTCTTTGTTTTTAAAAAATTATTTGATATTGATACTTTGATACTTTGGGGCTTTCCTCAGTTGGTAAAGAATCCACCTGCAATGCAGGAGACCCCGGTTCAATCCCTGGGTTGGGAAGATCCCCTGGAGAAGGGAATGGCTATCCACTTCAGTATTCTGACCTGGAGAATTCCATGGACTGTATAGTCCATGGGGTCGTAAAAAGTTGGATACGGCTGAGGGACTTTCACTTTCACAGACAGCCTTACTCAAAAATGGACAAAGGGCTTTTTTTCCCATGATTTTCTACTTGAGATGGAATTTGAAGTTTTCCATACAACTTTCTACTTCCATTTAATTCCTTGTGGGGTTTATTTAAATTATTTTTTTTTCCTTTTTAAATTTTGAGAATCCAAAAATCCCTATAAAAACTTTTCCTGTAGCAAATCTGTAATGATTGGTGTCAATCGCATACAGAAACGATTCTGTGTGTTCACACCCCTGCCATATCCAAAAGGACATGCCTTTAGATCAATGACCACTGCTTCTACAAGAGAAGACAGCTTCCTTGAGAATCTCTGTATTAAGTCTCTGGGATAATGGCTGACAAATTAAAATCGGAGAAGCTTGGTGTGCTGCAGTCCATGAGATTGCACAGAGTTGGGCATGACTTAGTGACTGAACAACCTCAAAGAGCATTTAAAAAATAAAGCTTGTTTGTTAAGATGTATAAATCTATACATTTTATGTTGTAAGATTTTCTAGTTTTTTCTTTTTACTTTCACGTATGCCTTTAAGTCACAGTTAATACCTAAGTAGTAATTGTTTATCCACGGTTTTAAAAACATTAAAATGGATATGTAGCCGCATCTTTTATGTGTTGTAATGCAGGGGTCCCCAACCTCTGGGATGTAATGCCTGATAATGTAAAGTGCACAATAAATATAATGCACTTGAATTATCTTAAAATCATCCCCCTACTTGGTTCGTGGAAAAATTGTCTTCCATGAAAATGGTTCCTGGTGCCAAAAAAGTTGAGGACCACTGCAATAATGTGCTTAGTCAAATCTTTATAATTTAATATGCAAATACTTTTCAATACTTGGATACTTTAAACAATATTTTGTTTTCAATTTTCCTTAAAGTTTAAAAATGGAATTTGGCAGAAAATAAACCTGCTTTTAAGGCTTTTGATACATCTTTCCAAGCTGTTCACCATGAAGAACCAATTTAAAACCTAAGGTGATATATATGAAAAGATGTATTTTATCCCAGCCTTATAAGCACTGAATAATCCATTTTAATTCCTCATCTTACAGACAATATAAAATTTGATTATGACATTAACTTTCATTTTTTGCTTATCTGCCTATACTCTTTAGGCTCAATTTTCTAATGATGTGTTCTGTTAGTAAATATTAGGAGATGGTTATAAATTGAATATTAATATTCAGGCTCTATATGATAAATCATGTATTTGTGGCCTACCTTCTTTACATTGGAAAAATTCAAGCTCTGCGGTCAGATTTATTGCTTTCTCTTACCTTCTGTCTTTACGCATGTGCTTCAGGGTGCTCCTTACGCCAACAACACATGTTCACCTTTGCTTCATTTCAGTCGTTCTGCGGTTTAATTCATCTGGATTTTATTAGGGTGCATGTTGTGAGGTAGGGGTTTAGCTTTATTTTCCTTTTCCACATGGCTAGCCGACTGGTCCAATACCATCTGTTAACCAATGAACGTATCCTTCTTTTCCCAATGTAAAATGCTATCTTCATCACACTCCCTTCAAGCACACGTGGAATATAGATCCGCCGTGCTTGTGGGCTCCTTTTACTTGCCATTTATCCTTTTGTGTCTTCCTGCTAACATGCCTGACATCTTAACCACAAGGCAGGCTGGAAGACGTATGACACAGGAAGTTTCCCAGGAGGGGGGCTGTGGGCAACGTGGGGGGAGATGGAAAATTGATGATGGGAAGCACCGTAGGGGGTTTCCTCTGGAAAGTGATAAGTGCAAATCTCTGAGAAGCCCAAAGCTCTCCTTTCCCTTGACACAGACTGCAACAGGAAGGGAAAAAAAAAAAAAAAATCCGCAGGAGGAAAGACATTCAGAAGAGAAAAAAAAAAGAGAGAGAAAGAACAAGAGATAACGTTTATAGATTTTGCTCTCTCTTCCCTTCGCGTCGTCTCCCTTGGTGAGGAAAGACTGCAGTGTCATTTTGGGCTTCAGAGTTAACTTGCCAATGGCTCAGCGATAAGGAATCTACCTGCAGTGTAGGAGACTCAGGAGACTTGGGTTCAATCCCTGGGTCAGGAAGATGTGCCAAAGGAGGAAATGGCAACCTACTCTAATACTGTTGCCTGGAAAATCCCCCAGACAGAGAAACCTGGGAGGCTACAGCCCATGGGGTCGAAATGCAAAGAGTCAGACACAACTGAGTAACCAACACTTACTTAAGAGACCACCCGGCTGACTAGGGAGGCAAAGCAGAGCTATCAGGAGCCGTCTCCCAGATTTGGAGCAGCATGTTCTTCAAAACCAGGAGCAACCTGCAGTAAACAGGAAAATCTTTCATTTCCTCAGCCATCCTTCAGTTGTCAGGAAGAATGTCCCCGATTCCCGAATACAGCTACAGAAACCACTCTGTGTTTTTGTGTGAACGTATTATGCACAGCGGGCTTCCCAGGAGCTCAGTGGCAAAGAATCTACCTGCAAGGCAGGAGCGGAAGGAGACAGGTTCTATCCTTGGGTGGGGAAGGTCCCCTGGAGGAGGGCATGGCAACCCACTCCAGTATTCTTGCCTGGAGAATCCTACGGACAGAGAAACCTGGTGGGCTATAGTCCACAGGGTTGCAAAGAGTCGGACGTGACTGAAGCTATTTAGCATGCATTATACACAAATATGCCTTTCCTTTTTATTAATTTTTATTGGCATACACTTGCTTTACAATACTGTTAGTTTCTCCTTAACAGCAAAGTGAATCAGCTTGTCTATCANTGGAGGAGGGCATGGCAACCCACTCCAGTATTCTTGCCTGGAGAATCCTACGGACAGAGAAACCTGGTGGGCTATAGTCCATAGGGTTGCAAAGAGTCGGACATGACTGAAGCTATTTAGCACGCATTATACACAAATATGCCTTTCCTTTTTATTAATTTTTATTGGCATACCTTGCTTTACAATACTGTTAGTTTCTCCTTAACAGCAAAGTGAATCAGCTTGTCTATTGCTTCACATATGTTCTTTTTTTTGTGTGTGTGAACATTTAGGTACTCGGCAAATTTCAATTATAGAATACAGTATTATTAACTATAGTCACCATCATCATTCTGTCAAACCTTACTCATCTTAAAGCTGAGAGCTTATACCCTTTGACCAACTTTTCTCTCTTTTCCCAACCCCTAGGCAAATGCTTTTCCATTTTTCTCTTCCTATGAGTTCAACTTTTTTTAAAGATTCCACATATAAGTGACACCATCCAGTATTTATTTTTCTCTGTCTGACTTATTTCACTCAGCATAATGCCTTCCAGTCTCATTCATGTTGTTGCACATGACAGGATATCTTTCTTTTAAAAGGTTGAATAGCATTCCATTGAGTATAGCCCATTCCGCACACACAGTGAACTGTATACAGTGGAATATATGTATGCGTTTTCTTGACCCTTTCATTCACTGACAGACCCATGGGTGGTTTCTGGATGTTGGCTATTGTGAATAGCGCTGCTGCAAACAACAGGATATCTTTTCAGATAGCCTTTCCAGATAATGACTTCATTTTTCTTTGGATACACACCCAGGAGTGGGACTGATGGAACATGAGGTCGTTCTATTTTAATTTCTTGAGGAGCTTCCATAGTGATTTCTTAGCAGCCACACCAGTTTTCATTCCCACCAACAGTGCACAAGGGTTTCCTATTTGCCACACTCTGGCCAGCATTCGCTTTTTCCTCTTTTTGAGAACAGACATACTAGCAGATGTGAACTCATAACTCATTGTGGTTTTGATTTGCGTTTCCCTGATGATTAATGATACTGAGCACCTTTTTATACACCTGCTGGGAATTTGTGTGTCTTCTTTGGAAAAATGTCTGTTCAGATTCTTTGCCCATATTTTGAGTTATTTTTGTTTTTGCTGTTTATTTGTATGAATTCCTTATATACTTCAGATGTTAACCCCTTATCAGATATGAATATACTTAATCAAACTATTATAAAATGTAATTCCATTTAATATAGTTTTAAAATTCACCTAATATGTGTTGAGATTTCTAGCATATTAAAAATCTACTGGCTCAATGGTAAAGAATCCACTTGCCAATGCAGGGAACATGGGTTTGATCCCCAGCTTGGGAAGATCCCTCGGAAAAGGGAACGGCAAATCCACTCCAATAATCTTGCCTGGAAAATCCCATGGACAGAAGAGACTGGTGGGCTATAGTCCATGGGGTTGCAAAAAGTTAGACATGACTTAGAGTCTAAACAACAATAACTATAACAAACTAGATAAATGATTTCATAAGATGGAATCATTGACATGATAAAAAAAATAAACAACTTGATGGATTTATCCTAAGATGTTAAGAATGTTTTTCTCACATTTTGTGGCATTCCTTTGACCGATTTTGTTGGAACAAATCTGCTAGAATAAGAACTTTGTTCTTAAGTATGGATCTGACTGGTTAAATCTTGTAAAGGGATGTATATGTTAAGAGAAGCTCGCTGACTGAACCTGCCCGCCCTGGCCAGGCCCTTTAGTAACCATTCGCATGAGCTGTTTTATGACAGGAGATCCTGGTAAGGAATACGGAACTAATAAGTCACCACCAACCGGCAGAGTTCGGGAAAGGTCTAAAGGAGACATCGCATGTCAGTCTACTTCCCAGAATCCCTCTCACTAGCTTTCATCTTGGCTGAGTGATGTGTGAGCCACCAGGAATGACTCTGAATTAGAACGATGGGCCAAAGACAACCCAGAAACTAATCCTATCACCATAAAACCCGGGACTGCGAGCCACGTGGCAGAGCAGTTCTCCTAGGTTCCCTTAGCCTACTGCTCTCCACCTGGGTGCCTTTTCCCAGTAAAATCTCTTGCTTTGTCAGCACATGTGTCTCCTTGGACAATTCATTTCCGAGTGTTAGACAAAAATCCAGCTTTGGGCCCTGGAAGGGGTCCCCTTTCCTGCAACATGTTCTCAGAATACAGTTTGCAAGTCACCCTCAAGAACAACAAATTTAAAACACTTTAACAGAATTTCCAGGTGAAAAATTCGAACTTCTGAGACAATCTGTGAAGAAACATAAAAGAGAACCAGGGATGGGCAAGAGAATGTGTGGGAAGCCTGAAGACGGTAGCTGTCTGGACCTGCCGGGACAGGAGGACTGTGTCTGCACTTTATCTCAGGGATGCTGCAACTCTTCTGCTGAGGGGTGCTTCACAGAACATTGCAGCAGATCACTGGGACAGAATAGACTGTGCGGATATACACCCACACACTCACAGACAACTAATTTTCCACAAGGGCTACCCTGGCGGCTCCGTGGTGAAGAGTATGGCCTGCCAATGGAGGAGACAGAGGTCCAGTTCCTGGATGGGAATGATCCCCTGGAGAAGGAAAAGGCAGCCCACTCCAGGATTCTTGCCTGGGAGATTCCATGGACAGAAGAACCTAGTCTGTTACATTCCATGGGATCACAAAAAGTCAGACACAACCTAGGCACTAAACAATAACAATTTTAAACAAAGGCATAAAAGCAACTGAATGAGAAAAGATAGTCTTCTAAATAAATGTCAGGAATAGTTATGAATCTGTTAGCCAAAAAAAACTATTAATATCTAGCACTGTATAAGCAAGCTAACAGAAAATGAATTATAATCCTAAATGTAAAACTTAAAACGATAAATCTTCTAGAAGAAAATTTGTGATAAAAGCCTTTGTCAACGTGGGTTATAGGCAATCATTTCTAAAATAAACGTGCCAAGTAGAAGGCAAAGAAGAATAGTGAAGAACTGATCATCGCCAAAATTAAAGATACCCGACTCCTGAAGACAGTGTGGAAAGGACATAGGGGCCCATCACAGGCTAGGAGGACATGGTTATTGGTCACATAACTGGAAAATGGCTTATATCCATAATATGTAAATAAGAACTATCAACCCTCAGACTAGGAAAGCAAATAACCCAATAAAAAATGGGCAAAAGATTTGAAGAGAGATTCATTACCAGAGAAGATACACGAAAGGCAAAGAACCCTATGAAGAGGCTAACCATCGTTAGTCACAGGTATCCAAATTACAACCATCGTAGGGTTTCACGACACATTTTTTAGGGTGACTGATTTTTTTTTATGACTGTACCACATGTTGGCAGAGGTACGAAGGGCCTGGAACTTTTAAATCCTGGTAGTGGAAATAAAGACTCATATAAACACTTTGGAAAAGAGGTTAGTAGTTTCTTAATGGTTTAAACTACCATATGATTTAGTCATTTCATTCCTCAATCGTTTTCTGAGAGAAATGAAATAAATACATATAAGTCTTACAAAGACTTACATTTCCTGTCTAAAACTCTTCACAGAAATCTCATTTGAGATAGCCCCAAATCAGAAACAACGCAAATCATCACATTGAATGAGTAAATTAATGAACCATTGTAAGTGCCCAGTAATAACAATAATAAGCTGGTGATAAATGCTACAAAGTGGGTAGATCTCAAAATACTTATTCTGAATGAAGAAAGTCAGACCTCCATTCCTCACCCAAAATCCACCGAAAAAAGGATGGAGGAGAGAGGATCCAGAGACAGACGGCAGGAGGGAAGAACTACAAAAAATCAGGAGACTCTTTTTGGGGTGATAGATACGTTCCTTATCTTAATTATGGTGGGATTTCAGGAATCCATACAGACATACATACCTGTATCAAAGTACATATTTTAAACATGCACAGTTTATTATATCTCAATCTGTTAAACAAAGGTTAAAAACTAAGTATTGGGGGAAAAAAAGAAGTTACCATCTATTTGTAGGACATATGTTACGCTAACCTTAAAAATGCATTCCAATATATATTAAGTACAGACAAATATGGTTTGATTCCANACACCCACACACTCACAGACAACTAATTTTCCACAAGGGCTACCCTGGCGGCTCCGTGGTGAAGAGTATGGCCTGCCAATGGAGGAGACAGAGGTCCAGTTCCTGGATGGGAATGATCCCCTGGAGAAGGAAAAGGCAGCCCACTCCAGGATTCTTGCCTGGGAGATTCCATGGACAGAAGAACCTAGTCTGTTACATTCCATGGGATCACAAAAAGTCAGACACAACCTAGGCACTAAACAATAACAATTTTAAACAAAGGCATAAAAGCAACTGAATGAGAAAAGATAGTCTTCTAAATAAATGTCAGGAATAGTTATGAATCTGTTAGCCAAAAAAAACTATTAATATCTAGCACTGTATAAGCAAGCTAACAGAAAATGAATTATAATCCTAAATGTAAAACTTAAAACGATAAATCTTCTAGAAGAAAATTTGTGATAAAAGCCTTTGTCAACGTGGGTTATAGGCAATCATTTCTAAAATAAACGTGCCAAGTAGAAGGCAAAGAAGAATAGTGAAGAACTGATCATCGCCAAAATTAAAGATACCCGACTCCTGAAGACAGTGTGGAAAGGACATAGGGGCCCATCACAGGCTAGGAGGACATGGTTATTGGTCACATAACTGGAAAATGGCTTATATCCATAATATGTAAATAAGAACTATCAACCCTCAGACTAGGAAAGCAAATAACCCAATAAAAAATGGGCAAAAGATTTGAAGAGAGATTCATTACCAGAGAAGATACACGAAAGGCAAAGAACCCTATGAAGAGGCTAACCATCGTTAGTCACAGATATCCAAATTACAACCATCGTAGGGTTTCACGACACATTTTTTAGGGTGACTGATTTTTTTTTATGACTGTACCACATGTTGGCAGAGGTACGAAGGGCCTGGAACTTTTAAATCCTGGTAGTGGAAATAAAGACTCATATAAACACTTTGGAAAAGAGGTTAGTAGTTTCTTAATGGTTTAAACTACCATATGATTTAGTCATTTCATTCCTCAATCGTTTTCTGAGAGAAATGAAATAAATACATATAAGTCTTACAAAGACTTACATTTCCTGTCTAAAACTCTTCACAGAAATCTCATTTGAGATAGCCCCAAATCAGAAACAACGCAAATCATCACATTGAATGAGTAAATTAACGAACCATTGTAAGTGCCCAGTAATAACAATAATAAGCTGGTGATAAATGCTACAAAGTGGGTAGATCTCAAAATACTTATTCTGAATGAAGAAAGTCAGACCTCCATTCCTCACCCAAAATCCACCGAAAAAAGAATGGAGGAGAGAGGATCCAGAGACAGACGGCAGGAGGGAAGAACTACAAAAAATCAGGAGACTCTTTTTGGGGTGATAGATACGTTCCTTATCTTAATTATGGTGGGATTTCAGGAATCCATACAGACATACATACCTGTATCAAAGTACATATTTTAAACATGCACAGTTTATTATATCTCAATCTGTTAAACAAAGGTTAAAAACTAAGTATTGGGGGAAAAAAAGAAGTTACCATCTATTTGTAGGACATATGTTACGCTAACCTTAAAAATGCATTCCAATATATATTAAGTACAGACAAATATGGTTTGATTCCAAGTATATGCGGTACCTAGTTTAATTAAATTCATAGAGTCAGAAAGTACATTAGTAGATACCTGGGGCTGGGGCGTGAGGTGTGGGGAAGGATTATGGGGAAGTTAGTGTTAAATGGGGACAGAGTTTCAGTCTAGGAAGGTGAAAAATTCAGGAGATGGATGATAGGGTTGTACAACAGTACGAATACACTTAGTGCTCTGAACTGTACAGATAAAGATAGTTAAAATAGTATGCCTTATATTATGCAACTTTTATCACAGTTAAAAAAATTTTTAAACTAAGTATTAGATTTCTGTCTGCATAACTTTCTCCTTAACCTCCAGCGCATCATCACAGTGTCCTCAGTCAGAGCCTGTGTCTTCATCCTCTGCGTGCTCATTACATGTTGTGCACATCAGAACACGTCCAATCGCCTTGTAATTATTTGCTCACATCTGTCTCTGCCCATTAGGGTAAAACTCCTTAAATTCACAGGCAAAATGTTGTGCCTGTCACATAGATGTTCAGTGGATGGTGAATGAATGAATCATCGGTGACCCTGGCATTGAAAACGAATGTTGTTCCAGAACAGATAAACAAAAAAAGCCAAGATGGGCTGGCGTTCCCTCCATCATGGTCATGAAGTCTGAGTCTAAATGATGTTTGACTTTGCTAACTGATGAGTAAAGAACAGGGCAAGTACTCTCACAAATATTTAAATTCCAAGTGCAAATACCAGTGGGCTAGAAGAACTCCCTAGGCCAGCACAAGGGAGCTTAACTAATGTAACAGGAGGTAATTAGGAAAGTAAACACTTTGGCAAAGTCTAGAGAAATATTCCAGAAAGATGAGCTTCTAAGGTCAAGCGTAGGAAACATTGGCTTGTATGTTTTAGCCAATGTGAGTAAAATTTAAAATGTCCCTTCTAGGTAAACATTCCTATGCTGAGCAAATACCCTGAACCATCCAAACAAATAGTAAACCATCCTTTACTATTGTGAGAAAGATCATTTGAATCAAAATCATATACATTTCTATTCTATGTAAATGAATTTTAACTAGTTATTGTGGTCTATGTGAAAAAGCACACAGGATTCTAANAAATCCACCGAAAAAAGAATGGAGGAGAGAGGATCCAGAGACAGACGGCAGGAGGGAAGAACTACAAAAAATCAGGAGACTCTTTTTGGGGTGATAGATACGTTCCTTATCTTAATTATGGTGGGATTTCAGGAATCCATACAGACATACATACCTGTATCAAAGTACATATTTTAAACATGCACAGTTTATTATATCTCAATCTGTTAAACAAAGGTTAAAAACTAAGTATTGGGGGAAAAAAAGAAGTTACCATCTATTTGTAGGACATATGTTACGCTAACCTTAAAAATGCATTCCAATATATATTAAGTACAGACAAATATGGTTTGATTCCAAGTATATGCGGTACCTAGTCTAATTAAATTCATAGAGTCAGAAAGTACATTAGTAGATACCTGGGGCTGGGGCGTGAGGTGTGGGGAAGGATTATGGGGAAGTTAGTGTTAAATGGGGACAGAGTTTCAGTCTAGGAAGGTGAAAAATTCAGGAGATGGATGATAGGGTTGTACAACAGTACGAATACACTTAGTGCTCTGAACTGTACAGATAAAGATAGTTAAAATAGTATGCCTTATATTATGCAACTTTTATCACAGTTAAAAAAATTTTTAAACTAAGTATTAGATTTCTGTCTGCATAACTTTCTCCTTAACCTCCAGTGCATCATCACAGTGTCCTCAGTCAGAGCCTGTGTCTTCATCCTCTGCGTGCTCATTACATGTTGTGCACATCAGAACACGTCCAATCGCCTTGTAATTATTTGCTCACATCTGTCTCTGCCCATTAGGGTAAAACTCCTTAAATTCACAGGCAAAATGTTGTGCCTGTCACATAGATGTTCAGTGGATGGTGAATGAATGAATCATCGGTGACCCTGGCATTGAAAACGAATGTTGTTCCAGAACAGATAAACAAAAAAAGCCAAGATGGGCTGGCGTTCCCTCCATCATGGTCATGAAGTCTGAGTCTAAATGATGTTTGACTTTGCTAACTGATGAGTAAAGAACAGGGCAAGTACTCTCACAAATATTTAAATTCCAAGTGCAAATACCAGTGGGCTAGAAGAACTCCCTAGGCCAGCACAAGGGAGCTTAACTAATGTAACAGGAGGTAATTAGGAAAGTAAACACTTTGGCAAAGTCTAGAGAAATATTCCAGAAAGATGAGCTTCTAAGGTCAAGCGTAGGAAACATTGGCTTGTATGTTTTAGCCAATGTGAGTAAAATTTAAAATGTCCCTTCTAGGTAAACATTCCTATGCTGAGCAAATACCCTGAACCATCCAAACAAATAGTAAACCATCCTTTACTATTGTGAGAAAGATCATTTGAATCAAAATCATATACATTTCTATTCTATGTAAATGAATTTTAACTAGTTATTGTGGTCTATGTGAAAAAGCACACAGGATTCTAATCTTTATTTATCTAAATTAATTTCATATTAACCTAACAACTTTATATATATTATTTGTTTATATCTTGTGTGTGTGTGTTTTTAATTTAATTGCAGTATATTACTTTTGGAGGAGATTTTGTAAAACACTGTGGACTCTTAAGATGGGGTCACTTAGATTCCATCCCCAAGATCAGGGTTTGAGGCAAAGGTGTTTATTTGGAAGGGGATTATAGGAAATACCAGTATGAAAGGGTATAAATTTAGAGAACACTGGGAACTGGTTACTGGGCAACTGGAATTACATTTTTGTTGGGATTTCTGGGGGATGTTAATGAGTGTGCTAAGACGCTTCAGTCATGCCCAACTCTTTGCTACTCTATGGACTGTAGCCTGCCTGGCTCCTCTGCCCACGGGCTTCTCCAGGCAAGAATACTGGAGTGGGTTGCCATTCCCTTCTCCAGGGGATCTTCCCGACCCAGGGACTGAACGCGGTCTCTTAGGTCTCCTGCATTGGCAAGAGTGCCCAGTAGTGCCACTCGCGAAGCCCCTCTAGGGGATAACATGACATACTTCAGACCTATCTCACCTAAGAGTTCAGAAAGCTGGGATATAACCCACTGCCTCCTCTGCCATTGGCTGAGGGCTGCTCCAAGGTGCTTCAGCTCTTCTGCGCTGCGTTTAGCCTTCACCAGCCTTACAGCCAGGGTAACTCCCAGGAGAAGAGCTGCAAGTGCCAGCAGTGAGCAGCGGCCTCAGATCCTGCCACAGAGTGCTGAGAGGTGGGAGAGGAGGCAATAAAGGAAGGGGACTCTGCTAACATCTTGATTTTTCTGTTGATGGATTCTGAGCACAGGGTGGTGTCTGAGTCTACTCAGTTTGCTGTAACAAAGTACCACAAACTGGTTGGTGTGGGAGCAACAGAAATTGATGTCTCATAGTCCTGGAGGCTGACATTTGAGATCAGAGTCTGGTGACGGTCTTCTTCTGCCCCAGACTTCTCTTTGCATCCTCATGTGCTGAGAGGAGCAAGCAGCTCTCTGGGACCTTGTTTATTAGAGCGTTAATCCCACTTTTAAGGGCCCCACCCTCATGACTTAAGCTCCTCCCAAAGAGCCCCTATTGCCATGGAACTGGGACTTAGGACTTCAGAGTATGAATTTAGGAGAAACACAGCAGATAGCACTAACTGACTGCATTTTTGCAGCCTCTCTGGTTACTGATGTTGGAAACTCTAGGTGGGCAGGACGTGGTGCTGAGAGCAGAAACAGGGAGCTGGTTTGGGGACTAGTTCAATCATTTGCGAGTCAAGTGTGGGCTTGAATTAATGCAGCGATTGATGGTGAGAAGTGGGAAGATGGAAATGTCATGAAAAGACCCTAATAGGATTTGTTTATGAAATAATTGTGGAATGAATGATAAAGAGAACCCCCAGAGATGTCTCCAGAGAATTGTAACTCTGGGGAATGGAAGAACCAAATTGTCATTCAGTGAGATGGCAAAGACTGCAGGATGAGATTTTTTTATTTAAGGAAAAAAAGGTGTGAAAACAAGAATCTCAAGTCTTGAAATATCTCTAAAAAGTAGATATTGTTATTCCCACTTTGTAGATGAGAAAGATGTTCTCAGAAACAGTGAGAGTTAACTGAGTTCTCTTAATTCTCTCAATGCTGTCAAAGGAGGACGACTGTCTGTTTACAGGGTGATGAAGAGGAGAGTTGAAGATACACACGAAGTGCCTCGTACACAATAGCAGATGCCCAGTGAATAGTGGCAACTTCACTCTTAGCACTTGTGCAATAGTTTTACTTGAACTTATATTTAGAACTTCTGTTCACTGTTGTTCACAATTCTTAATATTCAGTAAGTCTCTCAAAATGAAGGATCATTCAACAAAATGAAATGGACATCTAGCAAGAAGGCTACAGGATAATTTAGAGTAATCAGGGTTATATCAACAATGTAAATAAAATTTTCAATAAATGTGTATTCTTTGTAGTAAGTTTATTTTAGTAAGCCATTAAGGCAGAATATGCGTTGATTCCATTATAGTCATGGAGCCATAAGTAATTTTTCTCACTTTTCAAGGAAATTGAAACTACTAAGGGCTGTCATTAGTAGCCTCACTGTCTTAATAGTTCTCAGTATATTCATCCCTAAATTATTCAGTGCCAGATTAGGCTATATTCTTGATACCTGGGCTACTCTGTTCTCCACTGTATTCTTTTGGTTTACTAAGCACTCTCTCGAGTTTAACACTTAACCCCTTAATAGCTGAGGGCAGAGAAAATTACATTGGAGCATCTGGATAAATGTAATCATTTCAGTAATGTGCATATAGACAATAGGTGGATACTTATGAAAGCCCTAAGATTTTAAAAGGTTACTGTGAAGATTATAAAAACTAAAGGCACTTATATTTTTAAATTATGATTTGAAACATAAACCAGTGTCTTTGAGCATCAGATGAATTGTGAAGTATGCCATATCTCAAACACAAGGATAAGAATATTATATAAATCATGAAGAATGAAGAATGCTTTCTAGAAATCATGCATACCCTTAAAAGTCCAATGTTCAATAGTAAAAACATTAAAATATTGATATGCTCAAGGAATTTAGAACTGCTTCAGTGTATAAATAATATAGATATTAGCATGAAGCAGATATTCACAGGGCTATACCCCTGGAGCAAAAAGTTGTCATAGCTGCCATATATTTTGCTAACCATATACAGCACAAAGCAAGAGCTTTATAAAAAAGTAGTTCACTTTCCTTGCCTTATGATATCCCTTTTTATCTGTTCTGCTTGTCCCACCTGAAATATGTCTGAATACAATGACAGAAGTTACACATTAACAGAAAACTTAAGTGTATATGCTTTCTTTCCTCTTCACACCAGAGCAAGAAAACTAAAAATAGTGGTTACATGCTTTTGAGCTGTGGTGTTGGAGAAGCCTCTTGAGAGTCCCTTGGACTGCAAGGAGATCCAACCAGTCCATTTTGAGGGAGATCAGCCCTGAGATTTCTTTGGAGGGAATGATGCTGAAGCTGAAACTCTAGTACTTTGGCCACCTCATACGAAGAGTTGACTTACTGGAAAAGACCCTGATGCTGGGAGGGACTGGGGGCAGGAGGAGATGCAGACGACAGAGGATGAGATGGCTGGATGGCATCACTGACTCGATGGACGTGAGTCTGAGTGAACTCCGGGAGTTGGTGATGGCCAGGGAGGCCTGGTGTGCTGTGATTCATGGGGTTGCAGAGAGTCGGACACGACTGAGTGACTGAACTATCTTCTCTACAAGTAGTACTGTTGTTCATCATCAAAACTTGGGGGAAAAGAAAGCTGAAGCAACACGTAGCAGAGGTACTATGAGCACACTGTTGTCCATTATACCTGTAAAATTTTAAACAAAGTAATCTATTTTGCATTTTCCATAAAGTACAAGAAAACAAGATATTAATGAATTACACTTTACTGTGCTAAAATTCTTGATTGTTTATGTTATAGGATAATTGGATATTAATGTGACTTTTAACAATAAAATGCATATCCTTTTATCTATTTGTTCACAAGGTAGCATCAGGCATTGATTGAGACAAAAATCCTTTATTATTCATAAGAACTGCTATTTAGGAACTTAGTTTGTGAGACTTTTAGAATACTACAGTAAGTTTCCGTGACAAGGTGGGAAATCCTGTTAAAATGAATCACTGCTGGCCTCTGTGTGTGTGTGTGTGTGTGTGTGTGTATGAGAGAGAGAGAGTGTAAGATGATGAAAGATACACAGCAAATTCAATAAATAGGCTGTTTATTTTAAATACTCCGCTTATTACCGTAGAGTAAATTAAGCAACATTGAAATAACCAAACTGTTCTAACATCCTGCTTATCTTAACATATTGTCTCAATATCACTTTCAAATAAAGATGTTTGAAATAGTGTTTGCAATCTACATTTTTGATCTGCCTAAATAGCTGCTGGCTTCAGCAGAACATTAATGCAAATCTAATGTACCTGCTGGTATGATTAGCTGAATCAAATGATGGCATTTAAGTAACACCTAAATAATCTTAATTAGGATCTTCAACTCATCTTAGCACTTAGAACTCTACAGATGGATAGTCTTAATTATCAGCCTTTTGATTAGGATAACAGCCCTAATCAAGATGATGTGGGACTGATAGACAGGGTATCAGTAAATTAATGACTGCTGTTAAGTGGGAGCATAAGCAAAAAAAAATAATAGAGCCACTTTCTGTGAGAGACAGGATGATGTATATTCAAAGGAAATAATATTGTCAGGAATAAATCAGAGTGGAGAACTGTG
This sequence comes from Raphicerus campestris, assembly GCA_006410735.1. Classification (NCBI taxonomy): domain Eukaryota; kingdom Metazoa; phylum Chordata; class Mammalia; order Artiodactyla; family Bovidae; genus Raphicerus; species Raphicerus campestris. The sequence continues at coordinate 534,226 of SJYW01051405.1, read as the reverse complement.
CATTGGTATTACTGTTATTTTATCCAAATATATTCAAGCCCTCATACTCAACAGGACCATATAAATTTTGTGTTTACATAAGATTGAGTGAATGCAGGTTATTTGACAAAAGTTTCTAAAAATGAATTGGTAACTTGGTAAAACTTAACAGATTTGTCATGTGTGAATCAAAACTGTTGAACATGCATTTCTTTTGAAGGAAATCATGACACGGTAGTGGGAGAAACAAAAAACATTTTGTTTACTTGTTTCTTCCCTGAAGTTTAACTTGCCAAATTTTAATTTGCCAAATTACCCACAGCCTGAGTAAATGAACGTAAAGCAATATGAACAACGGTTTCCTTGTCGTAGGACATGGCATTCTTGGTTCCAAAGCGTTCTGTGTATTTCATAAAGGAAGAAGCCAAGCAAGCATTGTATTTACATTCTTTTTATTGGACTGTTAATTGATGTAAAATTGATGAAAAGAGGTCCTTCATGTAATTTCATTTT
>SJYW01051405.1:495929-522355 GCA_006410735.1 Raphicerus campestris | reverse complement strand
TGTGTGTGTGTGCGTGTGTGTGTGTGTATGAGAGAGAGAGGGTGTAAGATGATGAAAGATACACAGCAAATTCAATAAATAGGCTGTTTATTTTAAATACTCCGCTTATTACCGTAGAGTAAATTAAGCAACATTGAAATAACCAAACTGTTCTAACATCCTGCTTATCTTAACATATTGTCTCAATATCACTTTCAAATAAAGATGTTTGAAATAGTGTTTGCAATCTACATTTTTGATCTGCCTAAATAGCTGCTGGCTTCAGCAGAACATTAATGCAAATCTAATGTACCTGCTGGTATGATTAGCTGAATCAAATGATGGCATTTAAGTAACACCTAAATAATCTTAATTAGGATCTTCAACTCATCTTAGCACTTAGAACTCTACAGATGGATAGTCTTAATTATCAGCCTTTTGATTAGGATAACAGCCCTAATCAAGATGATGTGGGACTGATAGACAGGGTATCAGTAAATTAATGACTGCTGTTAAGTGGGAGCATAAGCAAAAAAAAATAATAGAGCCACTTTCTGTGAGAGACAGGATGATGTATATTCAAAGGAAATAATATTGTCAGGAATAAATCAGAGTGGAGAACTGTGCATTGGTATTACTGTTATTTTATCCAAATATATTCAAGCCCTCATACTCAACAGGACCATATAAATTTTGTGTTTACATAAGATTGAGTGAATGCAGGTTATTTGACAAAAGTTTCTAAAAATGAATTGGTAACTTGGTAAAACTTAACAGATTTGTCATGTGTGAATCAAAACTGTTGAACATGCATTTCTTTTGAAGGAAATCATGACACGGTAGTGGGAGAAACAAAAAACATTTTGTTTACTTGTTTCTTCCCTGAAGTTTAACTTGCCAAATTTTAATTTGCCAAATTACCCACAGCCTGAGTAAATGAACGTAAAGCAATATGAACAACGGTTTCCTTGTCGTAGGACATGGCATTCTTGGTTCCAAAGCGTTCTGTGTATTTCATAAAGGAAGAAGCCAAGCAAGCATTGTATTTACATTCTTTTTATTGGACTGTTAATTGATGTAAAATTGATGAAAAGAGGTCCTTCATGTAATTTCATTTTGCATTTTACCATGGCTACTATTTAAAATGAAGAGTGCTCAGACATTATACGTTTTAATCAGACACTTCCCTCAAGGCTCTGTCTCTAGTCATTGGTATCTGGGTTCCAATCCAGACTTCTCATCACCTCCGCCTTCTTTTTCAGATCTTGCCGGACTTCCCTGGTGACTTAGATGGTAAAGAATCTGCTTGCAATGCAGGAAACTCAGGTTCGATCCCTGGATCGGGAAAATCCCTTGGAGAAGGGAATGGCAACCCACTCCAGTATTCTTGCCTGGAGAATTCCATGGACAGAAGAGCCTGGTGGGCTACAGTCCATGGAGTCACAAAGAGTCAGACATGACTGGGCGAATAATACTAGGCACTGTCCTTCTCTGAGTTTTTTCTGTAAGTATCTCCTCTCCTCCTCTGTTTAGTATGAATCCTGTTCAGAGACTAGTGAATCTTCGGGGACACCCTTGCCTCTCACTGAATAAATATTTTACTTTCAGAATTGGATATTTGCAACTGGGAAAGTAGTGGTAAATGTAACACCTGGAATTAGATACACCATCCGTCCTCTGATAAAACCCATGAGACTCTGGTTTCTGGGTGAGTTAGTGAAGACAGCATGAACTTATTCTTGCCTGAGAGAAGGATAAAAGCAACACGTTTATCAGTTTGGCATGAGATACACTGAAAATCCACTACATCAATAGGACAATTAGGAATTCACTACATGTGTGCAAACTGTGTCAAATGATGTGTGTTTAGTGTTTTATGCTTAAATGCCTTATCCTTAGAATAATAATAACAGTAAAAATAATGATAATGATGATGATGTATACAATGATTATGTGTAAGTGCCCCTCTTTTATTCTAACACTCACAGCGAAGATTTCAGGCAAAGCTACAGGCACCTCCCCTGAAAATTAAAGAAATGCCCTGGAAAGATCTCCTTAAACTCATATGTTACTGTATATTCCAGAGTCTCCAACTTCTTGGACCACTGTGTCTTCCATTTCATCAGCTGGCTTCTCTTCATAGACTTAGCCCCTAAATGTTTTTCAAACGTCTGCCCTACATCATATTCCTGCCATAAAACTCTGCATTAATAATCTCATCCATTCCCAGTCGTGGACATGAGTGTCTTCAGCCCTGATTCCTTCCAGTTTTCTCAACCCATATATTCAAATGCTTGGCAGATGTCCCCACCTGGGTGCAGTCTTACAACCCTAAATGAAGCATGTCTGCATCTCAGTGCAATCTCTTGCTTCACCCTCTTATGTCCCCATCATTCAAACTCAGAATCTTATAGGCTGGTTTGCTCTCTCCTTGCCTTCTGTGTGCAGTTACCAAGGTGTCCTAACTCAGCATTATAAACATTTCTCGAGTCTGTTTTTCCCCACTGTGGATTGCTCATATGTAGCCTTTTCAAATCCTCTTCATCGCATCACTAATGAGTTTCCCACAGTCTTTTCTTTCCTGACCTACGAGTTCAACTATTACAAGTTGAATCAACCACCCCTTGGAGACCAGGAAAGAAGCTCTTTATAACCAGAGCAAGTAAAGAACAAACAGAATGGACTAAGTCTAGTCCAACACCATCTGGAAACACTTACTCATCAGAATCCATTTGGATATTGGAGCTTTCCTCTTGAATCTTTTGGTTGCTCTCTTGCTCTCTCTTGTCCAAGCTTTTACCCACTTTCACTGCCAAACTCACATCTAAGCTCGCCATGCTCTGCGATGCTCCACACTGCTTATTATTTGGTTGGTCTTCGAGTCCCACTCCCCTCTCTTCAGTGTCTCCAGGGTTTTAGGGGTGTTTTCTACCAGCCACTTTAACTCTTGGGTTTCATTTTCTGTAGCTAAATGTGTTTCCAGGGTTTTTCTCATTTCTTCCTGTGTTCCCCCTTTCAATTTAAGGAAGGAAAGTTCCTGACTCTCTGCTGACTCAACTTTTTTTTTTTAAATAAACCCTTTATTTTAGGATAGCTTTACACTTACAGAAAAGTTTTGAAGAGCATACAGATTGTTCTCATATACCTCCTATCCAGCTTTTCCCCGTGTTAATATCTGCATTAGTAAGACTCCACTGGGACTCCCAGAAGGGGCAGAAATCTTAATCTGCTGACTCAATTCTGACTGTACCTTGATCACTACCTCCCTGGAGAAATTATACACAGTCATGACCTAAATGCTAAAATAGTAAGTCCTGCTTTCAGCAACAGACATGCTCTGTCAAAGCTTGATTTTATTTTCCACTCATGAGTTGTCTATAAATAGATTAAAATAGTCAATAAATTACTTAAACACAGAACTGATAAATAAAAGGAAATATATTCTTGTAAACTTAAGGGAAGATACTATCAGAAAAGGATAAATGTCCCGATTAAGTAGATTTAGCAGGAAGTCTGTATTTCATAGGACATGTGAATTTCCTTGCCATTGTTCATTGTTATCTATAATCCAGTCCACAAAGGGAAATTAGAAGCTGTTTTTTACTTCTTGGGAGAGGTGGGGCTCATCCGTCTAGAATCATACCTGAGCGCACCATCATGTTCATTATTATTTAAGTTGCTGTACTCCTTGAAGGAATCCACCACCACTGGGTCGGTCATTCCAAGAGGATGACACAAACATTGTCATTGTCAAAATAAAGGAGAAAGAAAGTAAGCCTTAAAGCATCTCTGGTGGTCTAGAAAGAGTGGATTGGCTGCCACATCTGACATTTTAAAAAGTAATAGGAGCAGGTGGATAATACTGAGGGAAGAACAGGAGTCTTGCTGCTTTTCAAATTATGCTCAAAAGATTGGTTTCTGAAGGAAAAAATGGATGAAAGCATGTCCCTGATTTCATTTAATATCGTAGAATTGAAGTTTACTCTCATTTTTCACAAAATCAATTAGACTTTAAAACTGTTATGCTCTGTAAGGTTATACACAGGTTATATGATCCATGCTGTTCAGCTCATCATGACTGACAGACAAGATATGTTTGTGAATATTTTTAAATATAATTTGGATATCATTGTTTAGTTTTCTTAAATTTGCATTCTCATTATTATTAGTTATTTTTACCAAAATGATTATATCATTTAAAGTGGTTAATTAAAACATAACATACTGATAAGAACAATAATTTAAACCTACTCCTCATTATATAGTAAAAATAATAAGGTAACTTGACTGTACATGAGAAATGAGAATTTGAATAGGGTGAGATAAATTCAGTACTTGACTGTGATGATTCTATATAACTTTCTGGAAAATTAAATCACAAATATAAAGCATGGTGGTAATATGTGAAAATTATCATTGGTCCAGTGATCCCCAGTACAATGTGTTATAAAATTTTGTCAAACAGAAACAAGAATCCATTGAAGCATTCATTTTCATAAAAAAGAATCAATTAAAATTTTCAAGAATAAGTGAAAAATAATATTTCTCATACAAAACTAATTTTATCTTTTAAGGAAGAGAAGACAACATATCTACAAAGGCATTATTGAGAGTCAAAGTTGTAATCATTTTTTTTGACTGAACTAAACTGAATTTATTTTTTAATTAATTTATTTAAATTGGAGGCTACTTTACAATATTGTAGTGGTTTTTGCCATACATTAAAAGGCACAAGCCACAATATTTCTAAGAAGTTAATGATAAATAAATAGCATTTGAAATTAAAAAAAAGGCTCTTAGCAAGATTTTTTAATCAAGGTACAATGTTAGATATAACATGTAATTATGCCTATGAAAAATGAACTGCTATTCTCTTTCATGTTAGCATATATTTTATTTTAAAGTCAAATAAAACAATATATGCTAAGAATATTAATTTAGTCTTGATATGTGCAGAACATTTTAAGGCGGAAACACTCAATAACTATTTGCACTCAAGTCTTTTTGTTGTCTTGGTATCAGTGTTGACATGAGTTATGATCTAGCTAACTGACTAACACAGCTGACAGAGATAATTTTTTATAACAGATGACATCTCTTGCATTGGTATAATAATAATAATACACTTTAGATGTTTTATTTTATTATTTTCAAATTATCTATTCAAATATTGATATTACATATGTACAATTCACTAAAGGGCCATGGTTATCAAATTTTAAGAAACACTGACAAATCTTCGATAACACTGATTAATTTTTTCACATTGAATTGTATTAAAATCAAGTATGCTTTTCTGTTTATAAAGAAAGTAATAATCATCAAAACATTCAAAATGTCGTATGTCAAGGAATTAGGCCTCTCTACAATGTGTTTGTTAGGAACCTATGTGGGTTTTGCCAAGTGCTTTATAATTGACACTGGTCTTNAAATATTGATATTACATATGTACAGTTCACTAAAGGGCCATGGTTATCAAACTTTAAGAAACACTGACAAATCTTCGATGACACTTACTGATTAATTTTTTCACATTGAATTGTATTAAAATCAAGTGTGCTTGTCTGTTTATAAAGAAGGTAATAATCATCAAAACATTCAAAATGTCGCATGTCAAGGAATTAGGCCTGTCCTCAATGTGTTTGTTAGAACCTATGTGGGTTTTGCCAACTGCTTTATAATTGACACTGGTCTTAACTGTTAATTTGAGCATATCAAAATTCCTAAAACTTTTGTCATAAAACTTCCATGATTTCCCATTCACTAACTAATTAAACTTGAACTCAATCTGATACTCATAATAAAGTCTTTATTACTTTATTAGACTTGTAATAACGTCAGGTCTCTATCCCAGACTTTTCTTTTAAACCTTCTCTGCCATTAATTAATCTGAGTGTAACTCTAATCTAGGTTTTGTTTTGTTTTCAACAACACATCTGTCATTTCCTCTTAGTCTTTTGCATCATTTCCCCTAAGTAGAATTTTTTTTTCTTCTCTTAGTTTTCATTTTTATACTCAAAATTTAGGAGTTACATTAAATATTTTCTTCTTATCATCAAAGCATCCTCTTCTTTTCCTGAATCCTAATAAGATATATTTGTATATCCTTTGAATTGTTTATGATCCTGTGTTTGGTATCTATCAATTGGGCATTGGCATTAGAGAACAGGGTTGACATTATATTCATTTCTCTGACTCTTCTCCATCCATGGTATCTAGCACAGTATCCTGATTATGACCAATGTTCCATATAGATGTAGGAAAAAATAATGAATAAATACTGCAATTTAAAATGCTCTTAATTTTTTAAGAAGTCTGCTAATAGAATTCTCATACAAGATCTAAATGACAATTCCAAAATATTATACTAGATTTAATATCCTTCAAAAATCATTTTTAAGGAGAAAAAATAAATTTATCAGAAATGGCATTAGAACTCTAGAATATATGAAAAATATAACAATTTCATCCTGTAACATAAAATATCAAAAGAATTCCCAAAGGGTGGGATATTAAAGAATAAATGGATAATAAAAATATTAGGATGCATAAAAATTTACAGTTTACAATTCTAACATTCTAAAATAAAATTTTTTTAAAGTGCATTTATTGTATAAAATAAATATGACAAATTATATCTCTAATACGAAAAAGTCTTACTAAGCTTTTTAAAGGGATGGATAACCAATATCAAAGTAAAATTAATATCATATAAAAAGATATTTAACCCTGCTAGTAATCAAATAACTAAGGAAAGCAAATTTTAAATTAAAAATCTAATTGTTTCTTAGCTCAGCAAATATCTAAAAATCCTATAAAGCGTAGAATTAGTAAGCATTTGAAGAAATTAGTCTGAAAGCTTCCATCATTTAAAACAATAAATCATGAACTATTTAAAAATAGAGCAACTCATCCCAAATTTGGAGAGCTCTGTTGCTATATCAACCAAACTGTAGTTGAGTAAAGCAGGGACCAACCAAGTTCTACTTGGAGGAGTTTCTTTTATTGAGAAAATGGCACCGTGTGGAAATATGGAAGCCAAATGATGCCCACTGCAATGGTTTCAAAGCACTGGCTAACTATGAACACCCTAGACGTTCACTGAAACAAAGCAGTTAAAGAATGAGATATTCAGACAGTGGCAGCTTAAAATGATTTCAGGTTGTCAAAGGTGAAAGCAATTCTCTGAAAGAATGACTACAAGCTGAGTAGAGCTTAAAATAGTTCACTCAAAAATTAAGGTCACAAACGTGTGAAACTAGAGGGGATTAGAAGGAGCAAGCCATTACTGTGCATTTACTAAGTTTGACGCAGCAGCAGCAGGGGCTTTCTTCTGACTATTTGTTCTTCAGAGTTGGTTAGGAGGGTAAATTGTCAAGGATTCAGAACTACCAGAGAGCAGGGCTATGTTTTAAATGTAATGTCTCTGATTCCAAATCAAATGCTTTCTGCACCACACCGCGGAGTTCAGTCTTGTCCTCTGAGATGCACATTTCTGTGTGTGACCGATGTATTGAATAGGTGAGAGTGATGATGCTACAGGACATTCATTCCGGGCGCTATAAAATTGGCTGCCTGTGAATATTCCTTTCCCTTATGATTTTGGAGTCCCATCTATTAGCAACATAAACATGTCTACAAAAAAAAAACCTGCATTCAGATGAACTTACGGTATATTATTATAAGAAACACACAACCTACACCCTGAAATTTAAGTTCAGGTCACTGGTGTTGGCAATTTACAAATATACCTGCATCATGGTACTTAAATATTTTTCTTTTTATCTCAGTTATATCTTTTCTGAAAACAGAAGCTTAAGATTGCCGTGAAGTACTTCTTCCACTTGAAGACTTTGGGTGTTTTTCTCACTTTTCCAAAAACAGTTATTTAAGAACAAATTTCACATGTGCTATTCATCTTCCAAAATGCCTTTTTTCCTTGGGACATGATGCATTGCTAACTGTGTAAGAGACCTGAAGAGAATAAGTTCGTTCCAGAATTAATATTATGTCAATGAACTAATTTTGTTTTCCATTGGCATCATTCATGTCCTTGCATTAGAAGAATGCATATATTCATAGGCACAAACTTACATTTAAAATTCCTCACCACTCCAGTGAAAAGCACACACTCACAATTCTTTCTGGCTTCTGAAGTANCTGGTGCCAGCGCTTGCCTGCCCTGGTTGGAGCACAAAGGCGATGACACACCACAGTCACCAGCCTGGGCATTCCCCAGCAGTGGTGTGTGCTTGCAGCCTAATTCACTTTGATTTCATGTTGTCATGTTTTCCTAAGAGTGCGCCATCAGTTTAGACTGCTTTATGTCAGTGAAGACTTCAGGAGCCCTGTCTTTGGAAATAGGTTGCCGACAGGTCACATCATGTTGATATTTTTCTTCTGAAAGTCAGTGAATGATTGTTTCGACTTTTAGTCCCAAGAGTAAACACAGATTCCATCTGAGTGTACAGGAAAAGAAAAACTGCTCAGAGAGAGAAAGAAAATTGAAGAAGATTGGCGACAGAGTATATGTGGAATAGACATGGAATATATTTTTATTTCACTCATTTCGGGTAACTAGGTGGACAATCAGTTTAGTTCAGTTCAGTTGCTCAGTCGTGTCCGACTCTGTGACCCCATGAATCACAGCACGCCAGGCCTCCCTGTCCATCACCATCTCCCAGAGCTCACTCAGACTCACGTCCATCGAGTCGGTGATGCCATCCAGCCATCTCATCCTCTGTCGTCCCCTTCTCCTCCTGCCCCCAAGCCCTCCCAGCATCAGAGTCTTTTCCAATGAGTCAACTCTTCGCATGAGGTGCCCAAAGTACTGATTCTTCACTTAGGGGTATACTTTACTACTAAAGTACAGTCATCATAATAAGTTGCTGTTGTTTAGTTGCTAACTCTTGTTCAACTCTTTTGTGATCCAATGGGCTGTAGCCTGCTAGGATCTTCTGTCCATGGGATTTCCCAAGCAAGAATACCTCAGTGAGTTGCCATTTCNGTATACTTTACTACTAAAGTACAGTCATCATAATAAGTTGCTGTTGTTGTTTAGTTGCTAAGTCTTGTTCAACTCTTTTGTGATCCAGTGGGCTGTAGCCTGCTAGGATCTCCTGTCCATGGGATTTCCCAAGCAAGAATGCTTCTCCAGGGGATCTTCCCCATCCAGGGGTCGAACTTGTGTCTCTTGTGTCTCCTGCCTTGGCAGGCACATTCTCTAACTGTTAAGCCATCGAGGGAGTCGTGGAATAGTGTGCCTTGAATTGTATTAAACTTTTGCAGTATTGTACAGTGAGTTTGCTCCAGCCTGAAGCTAGCTTGCTACTGACTAGGGTAGAAAGATTACTTAGAGGAGAGAATCAGAACAACTGTTAATTAGGATGAAAGTGGATTAAAAAAATACTATCTCCATTAAAACTGTTAAGCAAATCCATCAAACAGCCTTAGGATACAGTGCTAAAAATATATATGTATATATTTTATGAATCCTCCGCTTTTGATATTGATTTCTTCAACTTTTGAAATGACCTGTAAACTTTGTCATTTACATTAGCTACCTAAACTACAGTTTTAGGCTTCCAAAACGATGGTCAGTCCTAGGAAAGAACAAAATGAACAAGCCAGTCATCTTCATTTACTTTTGATAACAAAAATCAAAGTTCTCAACTACAACCTAAAAAACCATGCATAAATGCTGAAAAATCTATGTGGAGGTGGGTTTTCTTGTACATAACTTGACTACGATAAGTTCAACTATTTTTTTAGAAAGTATTTTGACAAGGTTTATGAATAGCCTAAAGTATGTCTACAAATGAAATCCATTCTTTAAATTATGTGGTTTGAGTCAGAGAAAATGTGAAATACACATATATAAAAAACCAGATGCAACAGATGGAAAAGAGTGAGTTACAATCACTCAATTTTCTGAATAAGATCAACTTATTGCTCGCATAGGGATAGATAATTGTTTCCTTATATTGATATAATATCTACTACATTAGTGGGAAAATGACAATAATTATATTTACTTATAATAAATAAAATATAAAGATTTTCTCCAAAACTATTTTTAGGAGACAAATTCAGAACTTGAGTGTATGGATTTTGTTACAATTATTCATTTCCATTTGTAGACTTTGCTGAAAAAGAAATGCAGTGGTTTCTACATCATGATGATAAAAACCATATTTAATAAACTTTCTGAAAATGAAAACATTTAATAAATATCAACCTTTCATGAGTCAATATTCCTACAGAAAAAAATTCAAGCATTTTGAAATATTAATCTTGCAATAGAAAGAAGTCTTGGCAATTTACTTTCTTCAAGGTCATATATCTTGTATTCATCACGGGTCTACAGGAATTAGACATCTCATATCCAGGGCCCAGAAATGCACATTCAGGACGTGGACTCATTTTGAAAAGTTGACAAGCTTTCTCCAAAAATTCAAAAGTAGAGGTTTGTTTTATGTTATATATTATATGAATATGGCCATCTAAATGTCGTATATATTTATTCATAACATAAAAGAGTATCTTGATTTAGGTTAGATTCTAGGTTGGGTAGAATCTTTTTTCCCAGACACCAAAATTTTTCTGGGAGTAAAGTGGTTTTCAAATAGGGGTTTGAATGTTGAAAATATGAAAGATCAGTGCTTCCAAAAATTGTATCTTAAGAAAAGGAAATGAAATGAGAAAATACCAGTGATATCAACTGGGCTAATTAGAAATCAGTGAGTTTCAAGCAATTGAATCAGGGGTTTATGAGAAGACACAAGAGCTTGGGGGTGATTCCTAGGAAAGTGAATAAATACATCATGTGTGACAAGTGTTGGGAGGCTTTCTGCTCTTTGAATCAACAGAACATTGACAATGAAGTGGACAGTTAAAAGGGCTCAAGTAGGACGTACAAGAATATGAGAAGTGACACTATATTAACTAGTGTTAAAAAGTTTAGTCAGTGCTTTCCACGCTCAGAACCTCTTGACGTATGATGCTTAATCAGTGATTCAAGGAACAGAGGGTACTGAGGTCAAATATGGGGTTTCCCAGGTGGTGCTAGGGGTAAAGAACCTGCCTGTCAAGGCAAGAGACACAAGAGATGGGTTTGATCTCTGGGTTGTGAAGATCCCCTGGAAATGTCAACCTACTCCAGTGTTCTCACCTGGAAAATTCCATGGACAGAGGAGCCTGGTGGGCTATAGTCCATGGGGTCTCAAAGATTTGGACACGACTGAGCAGCTAACACACAATCTCAGGTAGTAGGTGCCCGTGTGCACCCCCTTTAACATCTAGAAACTGAGACACAGACTCCTAAGAGTTTTCCTCTTGGGCAATCAAGCAAAAGTTGGATGTAATGTAGGAGGTAAAGTAAAAACATCTGGCACCAGAATCTCAATCATCATCTCCCAACCCATCTGTACACAGAGATGCAACCTACTTTATACTCCTTCTTCCCCACCTTCCTTTCCTCCTTCCCATTTTCCTTCCCATCATCCACACTCAACCATGGCAGAAGGTGCCTGACTCTCTGAGCTCTAGCTGACTCCAACAGGGGACACAGTAGCCTCTGTACCAAAGGTAAATCAACACCTTAGCATGTCTAGCTATAAAAACAGGAAATTTTCAGCCTGATGAATTATAGAAAGCACCCTGGAAGGAAAGGAAACAGTCACTCTTGGAACTTGGAGAACATCAGCCCANCATCTCCCAACCCGTCCGTACACAGAGATGCAACCTACTTTATACTCCTTCTTCCCCACCTTCCTTTCCTCCTTCCCATTTGCCTTCCCATCATCCACACTCAACCATGGCAGAAGGTGCTTGACTCTCTGAGCTCTAGCTGACTCCAACAGGGGACACAGTAGCCTCTGGACCAAAGTTAAATCAACACCTTAGCATGTCTAGGTATACAAACAGGAAATTTTCAGCCTGATGAATTATAGAAAGCACCCTGGAAGGAAAGGAAACAGTCACTCGTGGAACTTGGAAAACATCAGCCCACCCATGAATCTTTCACTTGCCAGCCTATTAAAGCCACTGATTAGCCTGATTAGCAAATATTAAACCAATGCTTCCATGCACCAGCCTATTGTAGACAGATGATGCTTATTTATATTTGGGTAGTTTTGCAAACTTTTTCTCAAGCATGAACAAAATGAGCATATTTTATGTCCATAAAAGTAGCTTACAGTCTGGTTGACCCATGAGAAACTTTGAACTAAGAAGGAAAAATCAGAATCTTGAACATTTGTCCTCACGATTATGAACCTTCTACTTGAAGACTCTTCTGCTCATTGGTGATATTAACAAGTGTGAATATTTTAAATTGTACAATGAAATGTGTCAACATTTGAAAGTTATAAATAATTGAGTGAACTAATACTTTCTGAATGGCCACTGTATAATTACAAAAACGTGCATGGTTATAAGATTCATCCAAAATGCCAGATAAATCAATGGATTTTAATGCATTGTCATATGAAGCATCTATTAACATGGTTTTAGTTGCAACTACCCTTTAAAAAGCCACCACTCATCACACACTGATGTAAAATCAAATAAAAATTTCCCCAACTATTTGAAATGACCACTAAAATACTACAAATCTGCTTGAAGCTGAAGATTCATCATATAATTCAATCAAAACGTATTTCTGCAGACAGAATGAAAAACAAATGTGAGAATCCAGCTCATTTTTAATTAAGCCTGACAAAGAGATTTACAAATATGGACTAGAATTCCAACCTTTCCGTTAATTTTTAGTTCTTTTTCATGAAAATATTTTTGATAATATTATATGGGTTTATTGTTATTTTATAAACATGTTTCAATTTTCTCAGCTTTAATTTCTAATAAGGTAAATATCTGTGAAGTCAGTTCTCAATGATGGTAATGGTTTCAGAGAGTTCTGAGATCCAAAAGTGAGGTAACAACTCTTCTGAAGGTCATAACAGAAGGAATTTAGTTGTCTTTATTTTCATCTGAGTAGGTCCTTTTCTAAACACTAATGATGACTTTGTGACCTGTGAAAATGGCCGTGGGATGGTTGGGTGGGATTTGTAAGAAAGATGAACATTTCTCTTAGCATCCTATACTAATCAAATTGGGCTTCCCAATTGGCACTAGTGGTAAAGAACCTGCCTGCCAACTCAGGAGATGTAAGAGATGTGGGTTCAATCCTGGGTCAGAAAGATCCCCTGGAAGAGGGCATAGTAACTCCAGTATTCTTACCTGGAGAATCCCATGGGCAGAGGAGTATGGTGGGGATGGTCCACGGGGTCACAAAGGGCTGGACATGACTGAAGGGACTTGGCACACAGGCCACTGATCAGATTCGTCCTGCAGACCAATGCCTTGACGTCAGATAACTTACACATTCAAGAGCCTTCTAGGTGGTAATTTTCCCATAGTTTTTCATTTCACAATTTATGAAATCATTTTTCTGCTTCACACAGCACAGTCCCATTATCCCTCACACTTTCTGGATGCTTTTCTCCTCATCAGTGAAAGCAGAGTTGAGAGCAGTCCCTTTCTTCTCCTGGCCGTTCTTCTCCTGGTATAAGAATTTTTACCTACTTTTGCTAAATAGAAATACTTAATATGTCTAAGTGACTCTACACTATCTGTCATCTGTTGGGGGCTTTTCTTCTTTATCATATTTATTTTATTATTTCTTGGCGGGATTTTAAAAACCATGTGAAAAACAGGTTTTGACGATCTGAAGTTGATTTTTTCCAGCCACGTTGAGGAACTTTAGAAACTGTCTCGCCCAAGCTCTTTTATTTTCCAGATGTGAAGAAGACTAGAGCTCAGAGAGCACATGGCCAATCAGAGACAGAGCTGTGCCCCCGACCAGTGGATCTGCACGACCCCACCTCCTCACGCAGAGCTCTCTCCATCCTGCGCCTGCGCTGAGGACGCTCCTGTGTCAGTGACGCTCTGGCTTCGCTCTAGTTCAAGGACACGTCTTTCCAGAAGCTGTGGAATGGACCTGATGGTTATAGCATGACCTGCCACGGAAACAGTGCTGCACCCCATCATGATGTAGGCACAAGCCTTGCAATATGCTATAGTTAATCCATTCACACTTTGCCCCATAACACCAAGAGGACGAGGCCATCCAATCAGATGTCTGTGAAAATATATTTTTTTCTCCAAAGATCTGTTTGCCGCTGAAGATACATTCAGGATGTCAGTACCTTTATTTTTAGCATCGTATGAACTAGTCTTAGCAGTAAATAAGGGAAAAGGGGAGCATTGCAGAGAAACAGTCATCAGGAAGACTGGAGATTCAAGAATGGCACCCCTCTACTCAAACAGAAAAAAATCTTGGCCACAGATGGTTGATTAGAAGGTTAGGGCTAAGAAAAAAAATCTATCACATCAAACAACAAAAGCAGTGAGAAAATGAGGGTTGCTGGTATTAGTAAGAGTATTCCAACAACAGCTCATCCANTCTTTTTCATGAAAATATTTTTGATAATATTATATGGGTTTATTGTTATTTTATAAACATGTTTCAATTTTCTCAGCTTTAATTTCTAATAAGGTAAATATCTGTGAAGTCAGTTCTCAATGATGGTAATGGTTTCAGAGAGTTCTGAGATCCAAAAGTGAGGTAACAACTCTTCTGAAGGTCATAACAGAAGGAATTTAGTTGTCTTTATTTTCATCTGAGTAGGTCCTTTTCTAAACACTAATGATGACTTTGTGACCTGTGAAAATGGCCGTGGGATGGTTGGGTGGGATTTGTAAGAAAGATGAACATTTCTCTTAGCATCCTATACTAATCAAATTGGGCTTCCCAATTGGCACTAGTGGTAAAGAACCTGCCTGCCAACTCAGGAGATGTAAGAGATGTGGGTTCAATCCTGGGTCAGAAAGATCCCCTGGAAGAGGGCATAGTAACTCCAGTATTCTTACCTGGAGAATCCCATGGGCAGAGGAGCATGGTGGGGATGGTCCACGGGGTCACAAAGGGCTGGACATGACTGAAGGGACTTGGCACACAGGCCACTGATCAGATTCGTCCTGCAGACCAATGCCTTGACGTCAGATAACTTACACATTCAAGAGCCTTCTAGGTGGTAATTTTCCCATAGTTTTTCATTTCACAATTTATGAAATCATTTTTCTGCTTCACACAGCACAGTCCCATTATCCCTCACACTTTCTGGATGCTTTTCTCCTCATCAGTGAAAGCAGAGTTGAGAGCAGTCCCTTTCTTCTCCTGGCCGTTCTTCTCCTGGTATAAGAATTTTTACCTACTTTTGCTAAATAGAAATACTTAATATGTCTAAGTGACTCTACACTATCTGTCATCTGTTGGGGGCTTTTCTTCTTTATCATATTTATTTTATTATTTCTTGGCGGGATTTTAAAAACCATGTGAAAAACAGGTTTTGACGATCTGAAGTTGATTTTTTCCAGCCACGTTGAGGGACTTTAGAAACTGTCTCGCCCAAGCTCTTTTATTTTCCAGATGTGAAGAAGACTAGAGCTCAGAGAGCACATGGCCAATCAGAGACAGAGCTGTGCCCCCGACCAGCGGATCTGCGCGACCCCACCTCCTCACGCAGAGCTCTCTCCATCCTGCGCCTGCGCTGAGGACGCTCCTGTGTCAGTGACGCTCTGGCTTCGCTCTAGTTCAAGGACACGTCTTTCCAGAAGCTGTGGAACGGACCTGATGGTTATAGCATGACCTGCCACGGAAACAGTGCTGCACCCCATCATGATGTAGGCACAAGCCTTGCAATATGCTATAGTTAATCCATTCACACTTTGCCCCATAACACCAAGAGGACGAGGCCATCCAATCAGATGTCTGTGAAAATATATTTTTTTCTCCAAAGATCTGTTTGCCGCTGAAGATACATTCAGGATGTCAGTACCTTTATTTTTAGCATCGTATGAACTAGTCTTAGCAGTAAATAAGGGAAAAGGGGAGCATTGCAGAGAAACAGTCATCAGGAAGACTGGAGATTCAAGAATGGCACCCCTCTACTCAAACAGAAAAAAATCTTGGCCACAGATGGTTGATTAGAAGGTTAGGGCTAAGAAAAAAAATCTATCACATCAAACAACAAAAGCAGTGAGAAAATGAGGGTTGCTGGTATTAGTAAGAGTATTCCAACAACAGCTCATCCATGTAGGAACTGGGTGAACAGCAAAGGAAGAGGCTACAGACAGCTAAAGGAGTAAAAAGGATCCGGGACTCCTGCCTCCCTCGGGGCCCACAGCCGCTGCCATGCCTTTCACCTGCCCCCGGGGCCCACAGCCACTACCATGCCTTTCACCTGCCTTTTGTCTGTGAAAACACTTTAAACAAGGAGTAAGTTTAGTCAGAGAAGTGAGAAAACACAGAAGCAGAGGAACGCAATCAAGACAAAACCGTAAGAAGAGAAGGGGGTGACGGGATGAGAGGGTTGGATGGCACCACTGACTCAATGGACATGAGTCTGAGCAAGCTCTGGGAGTTGGTGAGGGACAGGGGAGCCTGGCGTGCTGCAGTCCATGGGGCTGCAAAGAGTTGGAGATGCCTGAGCCACTGGACAGCAGAAGTCATTAAGCAAAGTCAAGAAGCTTCCTTTCCTCCTCATGGTCTGTATATAATATTCAGAGCCTTATGCTATGCCTGTCTCACAGACACTGAAACTCCCATCAGGGGTAGGCAGCTACAGTCTGATGACCAGACTGTAGTCGTGACATAAGTTTTTAAGCTGTCTCAACTCTGAGAAACGGCCTCACGGAAATGGGAACAAACCAACCGTGTACTGAAGACTCATTGTACTGAAAACAGTCGGGATGACACTTATCAGACCACTGATGGCCAGTGTCAAGGCTGTCAGAGCTGACCGTGCTGTTTCTGCATGTAGCCCCCTTCCTATACCCCTGAAACACCCCTTGGAAAACTCTTGCCCATGGATCCCTGGCAGTGGGAGATGGGGCTGGTCTTCCCACAGCCTGGCGCCCATCTCCACCGCCGCTCACCCACTCTGGGCCAGAAGTCCTGCCCCATCCCTTCACCCTCCAAGGTTGCCAGCCTCAGAAATGAAGCAAACTTTCATTTCCACCAGCCTTGTCTCTCCAATGTTGGTTTTAGAGCAGCAAGCAGCCAGAACCCACTTTCAGTAACAGGAGTTCCGTGAGAAGGAAATTGAAGGGAAGGGCAAATGTCACCGCAAGAAAAGCAGAAATAAACACAGAGGAGAGGACTGACCGCTGGATTTTACAGGGGAATAGCTGGATAGCAAAAGCTACTTAAGCTTGACAGGCAGAGTTAGCAAAAACCGGTGATCATTCAGACTGGTTACCAATGCTGAGCTGGTATTTATAGAGCAATTTTGATAAAGGGCATTGAAAAGACTTGGGTTAACCTTATTCATCAGGCTTCCCTGGTGACTCAGCAATGAAGAATTCTCCTGCCAATGCATGAGATGCTGATTCGATCCCTGGATCTGGAAGATCCCCTGGAAAGGGAAATGTCAACCAGCTCCAGTATTCTTGCCCAGGAAATCTCAGGGACAGAGGAGCCTGGTGGGCTACAGTCCCTGGGGTTGCAAAGAGTTGGGCACAACTTAGTGACTAAACACGAGCAATCTTATGCATCCCCTGTTCTTATGTGTATACAATATAGACAAAGTGTAATATTGCTCACACCCTATCCGCTGCCCTCCCAGTGTTCCTTGTGAAATGGAAACTTTGCAGAGCGCAGGTTAAGCTTCCCAGGCAGTTCAGAGTAGGCNCTGTTCTTATGTGTATACAATACAGACAAAGTGTAATATTGCTCACACCCTATCCGCTGCCCCTCCCAGTGTTCCTTGTGAAGTGGAAACTTTGCAGGGCGCAGGTTAAGCTTCCCAGGCAGTTCAGAGTAGGCAAAGGAGCAAGGCTTAGTGAAAGACGGTCAATGCTAGCCTGGAGGGATGAGTAGGGGTTTAGATGGGTGCAGGGCCGTGGGAGGGGGAATCCTTGCTCTTAGTTCCTGTGCAGGAAGAGATATTTGCTCAGAGCGAGCTTCCATGTGGCACGTAGCGGAAGACTTCCCTGACCAGAACACCTCTGACCCCAGTGTTCCCTCTCCAGCTTCTGCCAGCTTCCAAGCCTGGGAGGAAAGACTCGTGACTCCGAATCCCTGATTCCTAGGACGAGGAGAGTGGACAGAGCCAGGCAGAAGGAAGCCTATTGAAAGAGTTGGTGAGGAAAAGAATGGTGAGCTCCTGCTAAAATGACTGGCCTTTGGACTTTGCCGGGGTTGTCCAGTTTCTGAGTCGTATCTGACTGTTTGTGACCCCATGGACTGTAGCACACCAGGCTTCCTGTCCTTCACCATCTCCTGGAGTTTGCTTAGTCTCATGCCCGTTGAGTCGGTGATGCCACCCAACCATCTCATCCTCTGTCATCCACTTCTCTTGCCCTCAATCTTCCCTGCATCAAGGTCTTTTCCAATGAGTCAGCTCTTCACAACAGGTGGTCAAAGTATTATACAAATTATATATATATATAATTTAATGATTTGTTTTATGTTTTATGTTTATACACAGTATATACTGTGTATTGTATACACACACACACACACACACACAATAGGTAACTAATAAAGACCCACTGTATAGTATAAGGAGCTCTACTCAATACTCCTATAGTGACCTACGTGTTAAAAGAATCTGAAAAATTGTGGCTATGTGTATATGTATAACTGATTCATTTTGCTGTACAGCAGAAATTAACAAACACTGTAAATCAGCTATATTCCAATAAAGAAAATTTAAAGCAGCAAGAGCAACAAATGTCTCTTGTCTCCCAGTTCCAGATGCTATAAGTCTGAGACTAGGGTGCGGTAAGGTTACTTCCTTCTGAGTTCATGTCTGTTCCAGGCCTCTCCTTGTGGTTCCACATCTCTGGCGATTTTCTGGCAATCAGTGTGTCCCTGGGCTTACAAACCCATCACCCAGATCGCTGCCTCTTTGACATGGTGTTGTCCCTATGTGTATTCTTCTGTGTCCAGTTGTCTCTTAATGATGTATGTACATGCTCAGGCTCAGCCAACCCTTTGTGACCCCATGGATTGTAGCCCGCCAGGCTCCTCTGTCCACGGAACTTTCCAGGCAAGAATACTGGAATGGGTTGCCATTTGTGCCTCCAGGGGATCTCCACCCAGGGATTGAACCTGCTCCTCCTGGGTCTTCTGCATTGAGAGGCAGGTTCTTTGCCACTGCACCACTTGGGAAGTTTGCCCCCCTTCTGATGAGGACAGCAATTCTATGGGGTGAGGGCCACAGCTTTCTGCACTGTGACTTCATGATAACTAGTTACATCAGCATTGACCCTGCTTCCAAACGAGGTCATGTTTTGAAGGGCAGTGGTTAAGACTTCAACATGTGAATTTGGTGGGGCACAATCCAACACACAGCTGTCATATTAAACATAATCTCTCAGAATTACATAAGGACGAAATCAGATGACACACACACAAAGTACTTGGCGTGACCTCGGCGACACAAGCAAAGGTCATTCAAGGACTTTCCATGGCTTCCCAGGTGGCGCTAGTAGTAAAGAACTTGCCTGCCAATGCGCGAGATATAAGATACACTGGTTTGATCCTTGGGGCTGGAAGATCCCCTGGAGGAGGAGATGGCAACCCACTGCACTGTTCTTGTCTGGAGAATCCCATGGACAGAGGAGCCTGGCAGGCTACAGTCCATGGGGTCTCATGGAGTCGGACATGATTTAAGCGACTTAGCGCGCACACACAGGGACTTCTCAGGTGGGGCAGTGGATAAGAATCCGCCTGCTAATGCAAGGGGGACATGGGTTTGATCTTTGACCTAGGAAGATCCCACGTGCCGCAGAGCAATGCAGCTCATGCCCCACAACTCCTGAGTTCGTGCACCTGGAGCCTATGCACCGCAACAAGAGTCATCACAGCAATGAGAAGCCTGTGCACTATGGCTAGAGAGCAGCCCCTTCTCCCCATCACCAGCGGAAGCCCGAGAAGCAGCAAGGATGACCCAAGACAGCCAAAATATAAATAAATAAAGGTCACTCAATGTGCCTCTACTGTTTGAGCCTTCATCTGTAAAAAGGACTCAAGGANAGCTGTGGTCCATGTGATCAGATTGGCTAGTTTTCTGTGACTGTGGTTTTAGTCTGTCTGCCCTCTGATGGAGAAGGATTATGGAAACTTCCTGATGGGAGAGACTGACTGAGGGGAAACTGGGTCTTGTTCTGATGGGCAGGGCCATGCTCAGTAAATCTTTAATCCAATTTTCTGTTAGTGGGTGGAGCTGTGTTCCCTCTCTGCTATTTAGCTGAGGCCAAACTAAGGTGGAGGTGATGAAGATAATGGTGACCTTTTTCAAAAAGCCCCTTGCAGGCACTCCTGTACTCAGTGCCCCGACCCTGCAGCAGACCACCGCTGACCCACGCCTCCACCAGACACTCCTGGACACTCACAGGCAAGTCTGGGTCAGTCTCTTGTGGGATCACTGCTCCTTTCTCCTGGTTTCCTGGTGTGCTCAAACTTCTGAGTGTGCCCTCCAAGGGTCTGTCTCCCCAGTCCTGTGTAAGTTCCGGGGTTAATGGCGGTGGTGACCTCCTCCAGAAGTCTTATGCCATACCTAAGTCTGCTGCACCCAGAGCCCCTGCCCCTGTTGCAGTCCATTGCTGACCTTATACTACCACCACTGCAGCTAACCTCAACTTTATACCTTGCACACATCCAGCATATTGATGATTAACTTAATTGCAGTAACACATTTACATGTGGGGAGGTTGAAAATATTGATATGAGTCTTCCTGAGTGAAGCTTCTCATGGCCTTTTTCATTTTAGTCTCACTTTCCTGCTAGACTGGAAGATCGTAAATATTCACTAAGTTCTGGTTGAGCAAATATATGCTTGATGAATATAATCTCATTTCAGAGACTTCCCATGTGGCACTGATGGCAAAGAACCCAGCTGCCAATGCAGGGGACATAAGAGACTGGGTTTGTTCCCTGAGTCGGGAAGATCCCCTNTTGAGCAAATATATGCTTGATGAATATAATCTCATTTCAGAGACTTCCCATGTGGCACTGGTGGCAAAGAACCCAGCTGCCAATGCAGGGGACATAAGAGACTGGGTTTGTTCCCTGAGTCGGGAAGATCCCCTGGCAAAGGACATGGCTACTCACCTAGGTATTCTCGTCTGGAGAATCTCATGGACAGAGAAGCCTGGCGGGCTATAGTTACAGGGTCGCAAGGAGTCAGACACGACTGCCGTGGCTTAGCATGCACGTACAGAGACTTAGAGGACACCTGATAACCATGAAGCGCCACTCACTGGGCAGAATGTAAAGTCTGGGAGGTCTCATTCACAACTTATTCTCCTAAACAGTGTCAGGAACATGCCAAGTTCTTAATTAGATACTTTTAAATGAACAAATTAATGAATATTCAAACCAATGTTTTTTATGCCTTACCATTTTAATAGTCATAACATAAGACTGAAAATGAAAGCATTATACAATGCTACATAGCTGCTTCCATGATGTTACCTTTAAAAAACTGATTAAAGATGAGTGTCAGGGACTTCCCTGCTGGCCCAGTGGTTAAGACTCTGCTTCTACTGCAGGCAATCCCAGTTCTATCCCTGGTCTGGGAACTAATATCCTGCATGTTGTGTGTGGACAAAAAAGGAAAAAAAGAAAAAATAGGTCAAATGATTCTGCAGAAGACTATTAAATTGAGCCTGGTTTTATTTGATCTTTGTAAAAATTGCAGATTAAAAAATAAAAAGCAGGAAGAGTGTGCTACCTGTTTTTAAAAAAAAAAAAAGATGACCATCATTCTCATTCATGAAAGACTCACCCCAACTATGTACCTTCAGTTTCTTGATAGTTTTAAGCATCATCAAAACAACGGACATGAACATGGGCAAACTCTGGCAGGTAGTGGAGGACAGAGGAGCCTGGTGTGTTTTAGTCCACGGGGTCGCAGGATCAGACAGAACATAGTGACTGAACAAGAACAGTAACAAAGTGTCTATCATCTATCTACCACTTTCTCTGTCATCTGTCTATCATCTGTCTATCTGTCATCTACCTATGTGTCATCTATCTATCCATCTATCTATCTGTCGTCTAGCTCTCTCTCTGTCTACATACCATCTATCATTCTAATATCTCTGCCCACGTGCACTGGTAAAATAAAATGAGATGTTCACTCCATTCAAAACCGTTTCTTATCAATACCAGATCTCCTTCTGGTAAAGTGGAGGTGTCAACCCATTTAACAAGCACTGGGTATTATCATTTCTAAGAAAGAGTCAAAGGCCATTTCTCTTTGCTCATTAAAGGGACAGATTTCCATCAACAATTTCTTATTATTACCTACCATCTGCACCTAATTACTGGCCTACCCTGAGTTTGATAGGCCTTATTTCTGATAAACAGAAAATAAAATGAAGCTCGCATATGAGATCCATTACAGAAAAAGCTTGGAATAAATATAGTAGATTTATTTTTTTTCCGTTTCACCAACCTGACAAGGCAGCTGTTGGAAGGCTCACTTATGAGTCTTTGTTTAGAATGAAATTCCAAATGATGAGGCAGGAGACTTAATGACAAAATGTGCTATATGGTCAATGGGGAAGTAAGCGCTTCTCAGGCTTCTGTCTTAGATACATCAAGAATTAAAAGAATATGAGATGATTTAGAATGATAGATAATCGTTTCATGTCACTGAATTTTAAATCAACACCTGGGTTAGGCACGGCGAGTAGAATATGAAGCCAAGCACATTCCAGGAAACAGTAGTGTTGGCTTTTAATATTCATAAAGTTTTTTAATTGAAGCTGTACAATATGTTCTATCGCAGGTGGCAGTTTGGGAAATTATGTCAGATGATGAAAAATCAGCAGGTGCGTGACTATCAGTGTGCCAAAGGAGGTGGGACATAGGTATGTCATTAATTTCGAAAAGAAGGCTTGCAAAAAATGTATATTCAAACTGGATATACAGAATTGAGTTATAAAATGGGAAATAGCCAGGACATAATTGTCTATAGCAATTTCATATCGTGAAGTAAGCAATGTTGAAATGTATGGACAAAGTCATGGGTGTGTATGTGTGTATGTGATAATCGCTCAGTCATGTCCAACTCTTTGTTACCCCATGGATTGTAGCCCTCCAAGCTCTTCTGTCCATGGAATTCTCCAGGCAAGAGTACTGGAGAGGATTGCCATTCTCTTCTCCACAGGATCTTCCAGGGATCAGTCCCAGGTCTCCTTCATTGCAGGCAGATTCTTTACTGTCTGAGCCACCAGGAAAACCCGGAAAAAGTCATATTGACTTACAAAGGGAAAATATCAATATCCATTAAACTAACTGAAATGTGCAAATCCTAAGAGCTCAGTCCTATAAATTTTGTAGATTATTTATATTTATGCAACTAAACTCAAAGGAAGATGTTGACAGTCTATCAGATCATTCTCTCCTGCCCTCTCCAACCCAGCACAGGGAAACTCTTTGATTTCTACCACCGTAGTTGTGCGAGTTTGTAGACATACTATAAACAGAAAAAATCAGTGGTCTTCCTCACTGCACAAATCCTCTTTGTGTTCAGTTTCTCTTACTTAAAATATTCTTTCGGAGATTCATCTGTGATGTTGCATGGATCAATGGTCTGTTTTCTTTACCTGTGATCTGTGTTCAGTCTCCAAGTCATGCCTGACTCTTTTTGACCCCTGGACTGCAGCACGCAGGGCTCCTCTGTCCTTCACTATCTCTCAGAATTTGCTCAGATTCACATCCACTGAGTCAGTGGTGCTATCCAACCATCTCATCCTCTGCTGCCTCCTTCTCCTTTGCCTTCAATCTTTCCCGGCATCAGAGTCTTTTCCACTGAGTCAGCTCTTAGCATCCAAAGTACTGGAGCTTCAGCTTCAGCATCAGCCCTTCCAATAAAAATTCAGAGTTGATTGCCTTTAGGATTTACTAATTGGATCTTCTTGAAGTCCAAAGGACTCTCAAGAGTCTTCTCCAGCATCACAGTGTGAAAGCATCAATTCTTCAGTGCTCAGCCGTCTTTATGAATCAACGCTCATATCCATACATGACTACTGGAAAAGCTATCACTTTGACTATAGATGGATCTTTGTCAGCAAAATGATGTCTCTGCTTTTTCCTTTAATTGCTGACTCGTAGTTTACTGCATGGTCTACCTCGGGGGTGGTATTTTTAATTCGCTTTTGTATTGATGTGCACTTGGAGTATTTCTGGCTAGGGGCTCTTATGGATTAGTTGGCCATGAACTTAGCAGCAGCAGTTTTCTAAACAAGTCATCTTTACAGACTGAGGTTTGCATTGATTTTGAATAGCTGGTTAGAACTGAAATTTAAAAGGTCCCACATTGGCCGTATGCTAAACTTGATAAGAAAGTGCCAACCAGTTCTTCAAACCATCGGACATTCTCCCCAGTAAAATATGAAAGTGCCGTTTCTTACACATTTATCTAATAGTTAATGTATACAGTCTTTTTTTAGACTTATTTTTGATCTGAACCATTTTTAAAAAATCATCAACTTTGTTACAATACCGCTTCTCTTTCGTGCTTTTTAGTTTTTTGGCTGTCAGGCATGTGGGATCTTAACGTCCTGCTGCTGCTGCTGCTGCTGCTGCTGCTAACTTACTTCAGTTGTGTCCGATTCTGTGAGACCCCAGAGACGGCAGCCCACCAGGCTCCCTGTCCCTGGGACTCTCCAGGCAAGAACACTGGAGTGGGTTGCCATTTGCTTCTCCAATGCAGGAAAGTGAAAAGTGAAAGTGAAGTCATTCAGTTGTGTCTGACTCTTAGCGAGCCCATGGACTGCAGCCCACCAGGCTCCTCTGTCCATGGGATTTTACAGGCAAGAGGACTGGAGTGTTTTGCCATTGCCTTCTCCCTTAGCATCCTGACCAGGGATCAAACCCACAAAGGTGAAGTTTTAACCACCAGACCTCCAGGGAAGTTGCTGCAGTCTTTTATTCTTAATATCAGACGCTGCAGTGGGTGTAGCGTGGTGCCTCACGGAGGTTTTAATTTATATCTCCTTGATAACTAGTACTATTGCTCTTTTTATGTGTGCCATGACTCAGACGGTAAAGAATCTGCCTGCAAAGCGAGAGACCTGGGCTCTATCCTTGGGTAGGGAAGATTCCCTGGAGAAGGGAATGGCTACCCACCCCAGTATTGTTGCCTGGAGAATCCCATGGACAGAGGAGCCTGGCAGGCTATACAGTCCATGGGGTCACAAAGAGTCAGACACGAATGGGCGACTATCACTTTCACTGACTACCACGTAGCATATATTTTTGGTGACATGTATGTCTTTTGACCAAACATTTTTAAAATAATTTTTGAGGTAGAGTTCCTGCTGCTGCTGCTGAGTCGCTTCAGTCGTGTCCGACTGTGCGACCCCATAGATGGCAGCCCACCAGGCTCCCCTGTCCCTGGGATTCTCCAGGCAAGAACACTGGAGTGGGTTGCCATTGCCTTCTCCAATTCAGGAAAGTGAAAAGTGAAAGTGAAGTTGCTCAGTCGTGTCCGACTTAGTGACCGCATGGACTGCAGCCCACCAGGCTCCTCTGCCCATGGGGTTTCCCAGGCAAGAGTACTGGAGTGGGGTGCCATTGCCTTCTCCATAACATAAAACTAGCCATCTTAAAGTGAATAATTCAATGGAATGTACAATATAACATCACTACATCTCTCTAATTTCAAAACATTCCATCATTCAAAATCAAAATCCTTTACCTGTTCATCAATTTTTCACTCCTTCAACCCCCTGCAAACACCAACCTGTCTATTTTGTTTCTATGGGTGTATCTACCTCTTCGGGACATTTTATAGAAATAAAATGTATACTATATGATCTCTGTGTCTTTTTCATTTAACATGTTGTTACATACAGTAGCATGTGTCACTACTTCACTTTTTATGGCTCAGTGATATTCCACTGTGTATACATATGACAGTTTATCTACTTGTATGTTTTTAGATATTTGGGTTGTTCTCACATTTGGGCTATTGTGACTAAGGTTGCTATGAACCTGTGTGTACAAGTGCTTGTGTGTGTACATGCACTTCTGTGTGCCTGTTTTCAGTTCTTTGGGGTATATATCTGAGAGGCACTGGTGGTGGTTTAGTCCCTAATTCATGTTTGATTCTTGTGATCCCATGGACCGTAGGCCCCCAGGCTCCTATTTCCCAGGCAAGAATAATGGAGTGGGCTGTCATTTCCTTCACCAGGGATTAAACTTGGGTCTTGTGCATTGCAGGTGGCTTCTTTTACCCACTAAGCCAGCAGGGAAGCCAGGAGGAACTATTGGGTTATAATGCAATTTTATATTTACTTTTCTAAAAGCTGTTGTTTTCCTATTAGTTGTTGATTTACAGACGCTTTTTTTTTTTTTTTTTTTT
>SJYW01051405.1:468724-488867 GCA_006410735.1 Raphicerus campestris | reverse complement strand
AAAGTGAAGTTGCTCAGTCGTGTCCGACTTAGCGACCACATGGACTGCAGCCCACCAGGCTCCTCTGCCCATGGGGTTTCCCAGGCAAGAGTACTGGAGTGGGGTGCCATTGCCTTCTCCATAACATAAAACTAGCCATCTTAAAGTGAATAATTCAATGGAATGCAGTACAATATAATATCACTACATCTCTCTGATTTCAAAACATTCCATCAGTCAAAATCAAAATCCTTTACCCGTTCATCAATTTTTCACTCCTTCAACCCCCTGCAAACACCAACCTGTCTATTTTGTTTCTATGGGTGTATCTACCTCTTCGGGACATTTTATAGAAATAAAATTATATACTATATGATCTCTGTGTCTTTTTCATTTAACATGTTGTTACATACAGTAGCATGCGTCACTACTTCACTTTTTATGGCTCAGTGATATTCCACTGTGTATACATACGACAGTTTATCTACTTGTATGTTTTTAGATATTTGGGTTGTTCTCACATTTGGGCTATTGTGACTAAGGTTGCTATGAACCTGTGTGTACAAGTGCTTGTGTGTGTACATGCACGTCTGTGTGCCTGTTTTCAGTTCTTTGGGGTATATATGTGAGAGGCACTGGTGGTGGTTTAGTCCCTAATTCATGTTTGATTCTTGTGATCCCATGGACCGTAGGCCCCCAGGCTCCTATTTCCCAGGCAAGAATAATGGAGTGGGCTGTCATTTCCTTCACCAGGGATTAAACTTGGGTCTTGTGCATTGCAGGTGGCTTCTTTTACCCACTAAGCCAGCAGGGAAGCCAGGAGGAACTATTGGGTTATAATGCAATTTTATATTTACCTTTCTAAAAGCTGTTGTTTTCCTATTAGTTGTTGATTTACAGAAGCTTTTTTTTTTAATATTTGGAACAAGTCTTTGTTAAATAAGCTGCAAATATGTTCTTGTGTCTGAGGCTTAACCTTATCTTTGGACAATTAAAATTTTNTCTAAAAGCTGTTGTTTTCCTATTAGTTGTTGATTTACAGAAGCTTTTTTTTTTAATATTTGGAACAAGTCTTTGTTAAATAAGCTGCAAATATGTTCTTGTGTCTGAGGCTTAACCCTATCTTTGGACAATTAAAATTTTTGAGTTTGAAAAAAGTTCAGTTTTTTTTTTTTTTTATCTTAGCGGTTAAGTCTATGCATATGAAAAGTGATTTGTGGAAGACAGCCCCTTACAATATCCAGTGTACTGTAAGTGGTAATGAAATAAGTGCTGGATGCCAGCGGCAGTGCTTGCTGGTTTCCTGATTCAGAGTGGCTGGAGTGCAAAGGAAGGGGCAGTGGTTTTCTGTTTTGCTCCATGAAAGCGAAAATGTTATTTGCTTATCTGTGTCCAACTCTTTGCAACCCCATGGAACCCTTTGCAACCGCAGGTTCCTCTGTCTGTGGAATTCCGCAGACAAGAATCCTGAAGTGGGCTGCCATTCCTTTCTTGAGGGGATATTCTCCACGCAGAGGCTAAACCCCAGTCTCACTCTAGGCAGATGCTTTACCGTCTGAGCCACCCAGCTGCTCTGAGGGCCGCTTGCATTTGTGGCGCTCCTCCCTCCAGGGCAGTTCTGAAGCATGGTTTCGGCCACTACGGCTACACGCTTGGTTTTGGGGAGCTTGTTCTCCAGTATCCACTTCCCAATTCTGAGAGTTGTCAATGAACTCTGTCCTTGTATAATTCAGAAGACCTGCAACTCTGAAAAATATTTTTAGAGCAATGATACGTTTTAAATGAGTAAAATTAACAATATTTCCTAAGATGCTTAATATATAAAACTTAATTTTTAACTTAATCCTTTGCAACTGAACAAAAAATATAAATTTCACAACATATATATGCATTGTTGGCAAGGATAAGAGTAGATTAAAGCAATATCATGTGATTACAAGAAAATCACATTCACATATTAGGAAAAGTAAGAAATGACTTTATTTCTGAATATTAGTATCGCGTTGATGTGTGTTTGTTCTAAAACATAAAGAGAGGTTCTCATGTACCATGAGCCTTTTGTTTACACGGCACATCCTCTCTTTTCTTGTTTTGCACTTTTAACTTGCCTTCCCGGAATAATCTTGCTATTATGTGAGAGAGATTTTCACTGCCTTTCTTTCCAGCAAATAAGTTTACAACTAACCAAAGACACCTTGAAATGTAGGCTTCCATATTTACAAACTGCCCCCTGGCTGCTAGCCATGGGTGAGTTCCACTGGTCCCGACAGGAGACGGGGTCCAATTTCAGTCCTGTTGCTTTATAAGACTGTGAGAAGTGGGGGGAAAGAGAGCAGCTTTCTAAATTGGAATAAAAAAGGAGGCTTCCTTTTTCCATTTCAAATGACACCATCTTTAGGCTGCTGAAAAAATCCTTTATTGTTGACACTCAGTGGAGGAGGAATTCAATTCCACGCTATCAGGAGAGAATCAAGGATGTTGTAATTGATACTCAGAATAACACGGTAACCTATTTTCAGAGGAAAGGTCTTGAGAATGACAAAAAAAAAAAAAAAGGACTTGAAAAATAACCTGAGATCCTGAAAACAGTGGCCACACAATGAGATGTTAGCTAGCATTTTGTTGCTTTATTTTTTCAAAAACAGGTAGTATTTCTAAGAAGCTCAGCTATGTCACAGTTCAAATTATGAGAAGACTAAGAAGATACATCTTTGCATTTTTTTCTGAATATGAAATAGTATCTCCATTTGCAATAGTTCAGAAAATAATTTTGTGTTATATAAAGTAAATGAGTCCGTGTTATATAAAATCAATGAGTAGGTATACAGATACATACAAAGTGGAATTTGGACAAGCATGAATGCAGTTTACAAATGTATTTAGATGTTTAAGAAATGATACTAAAATTTTATCATTTTCCAAAATCTAAATCTAGAAAAAAAGAAGTGGAGGGAGGGAATAGATGATATTTGAGATGGAAATAAAAGCTGTAATCTACAAAACTCCTATCCTGAGTATATTTCTCTATCTCTGTGTGTGTGTCCATAGGTGCTGTGGTGAAAAAAAAAATGTTTAATATAAAATGATACAGTTCAGTATAAAATGATACATGATAAGTATCAACTTCAAAACAAGTCAGTTTTGTGTATTATGTGTGAGACTGAGCACACACATGTGAGTTCCCTTTACTGGATCTAGACTTAGCAGGGCCTACGAGAGAGAGAAACCAAGGCAGACTAGTCTACATGATGAGGCTCCAGTGACTCTCTGAGCCCAAAACAAAGGTTCCCTCTTCATAGTGCCGCAGCATTTGGTGTCCAGGTATCGTGCGTTGTTGAATATACGGCACTATAGTTGAAGCTCCTTGAATGCACAACTGCTGTCAAACTTAATTACCACTAAGATCAGCTTCCTAAAATGCACACTTATGACAGTAATTTTCTGCAATTAGTATCACTATCCAAACAGCAACATGAAATGGTTAAGTGCATATTCTCTGCAAACACGGTTTTTGGCACCAGCTTTTTAGCTCAAAGGAAACAAAGTATATTTTCAAAATAGGAATCTCTGAGAATAATGGCATGTCCGAGGTACACCTGTTAAAGACAAGGGAAAAGCATAGATGTTTGCTATTTCCAAATAAAACATGAGTTGTGTTCCAACAGAGATATTATTTTATGCACTGTCAGCCGACCCCATGCTGCTCTGTGTAAATTCCATTTATAACCTTGACTCTCTGTTTTCTCCTTTGCTTGCACTTTTTTTTTTTTTTTACTTGCCACCTCCCTGATCCCATGTGGCTATTCTGAGGTCTCCCCTTGGTTTTCTCATTTTTATTATCTCTCGTGACAATCTTGCTAAATAAACCTTGCAGATTCAGATCACAATTCTCTTCATGTGATTTGCAAACCTTTACTCCTGCCTTGACCACGTCTTCAGATCCAGCCTCAGATTTCTGATTGTCACCTAGACTTAACACCAGCCCTTCAAACTTTGCTCGATGCTGAACTCATTGCCAGCCCTTCTAAATTATTTCTTCCAGTTGTTTTATGTATGCATGAATTGCTCCAATTTCATGTCAACCATGTTCAGTCCTTGGCATTAACCTTGACAATATCCCCTTCCTTGTTCCCACATCCATTTGTTATACAAGCATTCATCTTGCATTGATAGGACCTTCTGCATCCACTTTTTGAAATTCCATTGACAATGCCATGTATCAGCCTCTTCTAACTGTCTATAGAATTCCTTTCTCGAGACCAGTGATATACACCTAACATGCAGGTGCTTCTAAGTAAGCACCCATGTCTAGTTTCTTTGCAGTGCAAACATCTTTGAACTACATCTCTGTTTCATTACAGCTCTCTGGTCACACTCTTCCTTTACTCAAACTCAAGTTCAAATCCTTAGGCATTAGACAGGTGTACTGAGGTCTGTCTTGGGGTTTTTTAACCTTATTTCCTACCTTTCCCTTTTCATCACTCTTTGCACAATCAAACACTCTTCTTTGGTGTGCTCCTTACAGGACCATGGGTACTCGGGGTGCTCATCTTAATAATATTTTCAAGCAAGAACAGGAGAATATAGGACAACCTTGGTGTTCCAGTGCTTAAGACTCTGCACTTCCACTTCAGGGGACACTGTTTCCACTCCTGGTCCCTGGGTACAAGAAGCCCCACAAGCCACTGGGTGCAGCCAAAACAATTAAAAATTTTCAAAAGTAATTTACTAAAAACAGGAGGACATGTTTTTCTCCATCAACACATTTCTGCATTCCCCCCTCTCTCTTCAATTTTATTTAACAGTTACCTTTTTCACAATCTCAGTTTAGATGGCTCAGATGGCAAAGTACCTGCCTGCCAGTGCAGGAGATGTGAGTTTGATCCCTGGGTTGAGAAGATCCCATGGAGAAGGAAATGGCAACCTGCTCCAGTATTCCTACCTGGAGAATCCCATGGACCGAGGAGCCTGGCAGGCTACAGTGCATGGGGTTGCAAAGAGTCAGACACAGCTGAGTGACTACGCACAGATTATAGCTAGAACAAGATCTTCTCCACCTTGAGGCCAAGACTGCTGCGAATTCATCTTTGAAGTTCTAGTACCTAGCAAAGTTTCACATGCATTCTAACCAGTCAAGAATGATTTACTGAAAATAATTAAATCCTCAGAAATAATTTCTTCTTCTGAATTTACTATAAAATATAGTCTTATTTTATTTTATTGCTATATTTAATATTTTTCTTATTATATTTATTTATGCACTGATCTTATCTCTACAACTAGAGTATAAAGTCTTAGCTGGCAAGATTTAATTTTTTTTATCCTCAAAGACCCAGAATAAATCATTTCAAACAGCAATAAACTCAAACAAAATTTTAAGGAAATATCTCTGGAATTTTTCCAAGGGGAGTATATTTAAATAGTTATTGGTTTATTCAGTTAGGCACAAAATCTATTTCATCATTGTTGCTGACATGTTAGCAATGTACTTTTAAAAAATGTAGTATATAGTAATGTAGGGTTTCCCTGGTGGCTCATTCAGTAAAGAATTATCCTGTAGTTCAGGAGATGGGGGTTTGATCTCTGGGTTGGGAAGATCCCCTGGAGAAGGGGATGGTTACCCACTCCAGTATTCTTGCCTGGAGAATCTCGTGGACTGAGGAGCCTGGAGGGCAATGGTCCATATGGTTGCAAAGAGTCTGTCCCAGCTGAAGCAACTGAGCACATAGGCATGCACGCTGATACTAACATAGCATCAGCAATATGTAAGTAAGGCATACACAAAGTTACATAATTTTAAAAAATACTTATTTGCAATAGGAACAGTGGAACCAATAAGTGTATAAAAATGATTCATTATATAAATCTATGCGTGAACTTCTGTGCATTTATGCTTCTGGGTTATTTAAAGCATGGGTGCTTTGCTATGCTGGAAATGATTTTAAAGTATGTATCTTGCCTTGATACATCGATCCTTGATCGATTATTGTTAGTTTTTCTCATCCTCACTTGACATGTCTGGTATATGCTGTGAGTATCTAGTGCAATTAAAAATGAAAATAACAAAGAATTAGAAATTCTGAGCTGCACTGAGTGAATTATCACATCATACGCTTAACATTATATGTATTAAGCATGTGTATCATGTACATATTAAGCATCATGTATCTATGTAGGAAATAATAGCTGTGCACTGAACACAATCTAAGTTCTTTAACCTGGATATTGTATCCTTCAACTATCTAGCTCTTCAGATGCACATTAAATGCTTAGGAACATACATGCGAGCCTGTCCACACTTGCACATACGCACATCCATTTATTTATCATGCCATGGGTTAGTGGCTTAAAGTAGCCACCCAACTCACACCCCGCTTAAAGTCTGTGCTGAAGTCTCATAAGCCTCACGTTTCGGCAACTGCAGACCTCCTGAGCACTGTGACAGTCTTTAACCTGATGCGAAATCCAAGAAGAGGGCATAATTTGACACTCTTCTTCACGTGGGATGTACTGCTTTGCCTGAAAGAACAGGGCTTCCAACACAGTATTGATTCTGAAGAAATTTCCCCTTATTACATCAGGTCTTGGAGAAGAATGTGAATGGCTTTCCATGGTTTTATTTTCTTTAATGTGTCACCCAAAATTATATATCCTTCCTTTCTGATTTTATTATCTAATAATCCTTAAAACACTAAATAAAAATATTGTTTTTTTCAAAAAAAGCTGCAATAACTGTACTACACACACTTGCATTTCCTTTGAACTCTAGGTTATTCTGTCAAATTGCCAAGAAAGCACTGGGTATCCTTTTTTATTACCCTTGTAAATGTAGCTGGAGACTATGTATGATATGATGGGCGCATCCAATAAGTAGAATAAATAAGAAAGTTTATAGCAGAGCTCTTTTCAGGCAGCCTTAAAAAGAACAGGCAACTGAACCATCACACAACAGCTAGTTCCAGACCAGTTTTAAAGCACTGAAACTAAGCAGGCATTTCCATGTAATCAAACTGCCATGGTTCAAGTAGTTGCGATGGGAAAATGTGAGGGCTGCTTCTTCCTTTCCGGCTCCTATCTCCTTTAAAAATTGATTGCATTTTACAGGAAGATCCTGAACTTGCCCTGGCAGAGAGGAGAAACATACAATGATTTTTGTCTGATTTAAGAACACCAGAGAAAAACGTCTGTTAGCAACAGCCAGCGGATGTCTCTAGACAACAGGAGCTCAGGTGTTTTGTGTTGTGACACCAGGGTTAAAACAAAAGTCTGAAGAACCTGGGTGTTGCCCTTTGAAAGCTTATTTTGAACGGTGAAGTCAAAAATATCTTCCTGAAATGTGCAGACAGACAAGAAGCACGGCAGAAGGTGCGAACGTTAGTTTTGCTTTATTATCCCTAAAACATGAGCACAGAAGTCAGCTTCCCTGTTGTCTTAGGATGCCATTTAAGTTACTAATAAGTTACTGTAAGTATATAGTATCAGTGGAATCTGCCCATCAAGCAGGAGACGTGGGTTCGATCTCTGGGTCAGGAAGATCCCCTGGAGAAGGAAATGGCAACCCAGCCCAGTATTCTTGCCCGAGAAATCCCATAGACAGAGGAGCCTGGAGGGCTACAGTCCACGGAGTCGCAGAGTCAGACAGAACTGAATCGCCTTAGCATACACACAACGAAATGCTAGGGTTCATATGTTAAGTCAGGTAAATCCCAGTCACTGTAGGTATCACACTATGTCTCCAGGGGGAAATAGAGTAGGGAGCTAAGTCAGATGATGAACTAAAACAAAGCATCCTTAAGTGAGGTCTTAGGTGACCCAGAGAAGCAATAATCTCCAGAATCCCTTGCAAGGTAATACTAATTCAATTGATCGGCAATTATAGCTTATTGAGTACCTACCAACTAGGTGNTGTGTGTGTGTGTGTGTGTGTGTGTGTGTGTATGTACACACTGTGGCTATACCTCAGTGGTATTAAAAAGTAATTGCTTAATTTTTGTAGACTTGTCACTGCTTACAGATTTTACAGACTATCAATACATAGCACATGTTCCATTGCACAATAGCTCAAGAACTTGGGCTGTGGATCAGAACAACAGTATGATTACTGTCTCTTGCCTTTATCTTCTCATGTATAAAAAGAGGATTATGATACTATTAGGCTCATTTGATGTGAATATTCAAGAAGGTAATGAACGCATAGTGCATGACTCAGTGCCTGGCACAAAGTGGACTCTCAACCAATAATAATAATCATTATGAATCACATGTTTCAGTATTCATAATATTATAATAAATGTCAGTTTATTTGTAACTGAAAAATTTGTGAAATACCTCACTTTACTGGTTGGAAGATATATTTAGTTCCATTAAAGTACATTTTTGAGTTTCCATAACAAAATTGGAATTCATATTCTTATTAGGGTGTATCATAGTCCCAATATCTGTCAAGTAACTTTTCAGTTTTATGAACTCAAGGAAAACAAAAGAAAAACACAAATTGAAAATTGCAGCCTTAAAATGTAATTTCCTGCAAACAAAAATCATTAAAGAAAAATAACACTTTGTAAAACTATAAAGAAATGTGATTTATAATATTATTATTAGAAATTGACATTGCATATGTGCTTCTATAATTTGAAAAGTATTAGAATTTAAAAAGGGAAAAGTTTTACAATATTATAATAGAGTTGTTTTGAATATAAAATTATGATTTTAAATACAAGATGCATTTTCTCAACCATAATTCAATAGAGGGAGCTCCACTACTTTTGTGAGTACTGTAGGATGCTTCTATTTATTATGATTTTCTGGTCATCTCTAATTTAATAATGAAATTATTAAAAATCTGTAATTTTCATACTAATGATATTTTTGAAATTGAACAATATCTTTCTCTTATTAATGGAAATCAAAAAGTGCTTCTGCAAATAATATATGTTTTAAAACCCTAGTTCTTAATTCTCTATATCCTTTGAATAATAAATCACTAGAGGAGATTGGAAAAGACTCTGATGCTGGGAGGGATTGGGGGCAGGAGGAGAAGGGGATGACCGAGGATGAGATGGCTGGATGGCATCACTGACTCGATGGACATGAATCTGAGTGAACTCCAGGAGTTGGTGATGGACAGGGAGGCCTGGTGTGCTGTGATCCATGGGGTTGCAAAGAGTCAGACACGACTGAGCGATTGAACTGAACTTAGAGGAGATTAAAGTAGATATACTCTTGAAAAGCATACTTCAAATTAATACAGCAAAACATCAAAGGACAAGTTTTTTTCCAGTGATAAAATAATGAATATTTTGATATTACTTTTGTGATATCTGTTAAATAAGACAGTTATATATTGGAATAGAAGAGGAAAAATAGCTAGTATTTTTCACACTCAGCCTAGATTTTTAACCAAGTGATTATAGATTTCTATGTGCAAATGGCTTATACTCATGTCTTTCGCTCTTTTTTATTTTTCCAAATATCCCCTTGATTTAGATAGCTCCAACTATATTTTCAGTCTAAGTTGAAAGCTGTCACTTGTGTGTGATCCTGACAATTCATTTACCTTTTCTGGGGTTCACTTTTGTTATGGAAGTATTGTGTCATATGATTTCTAAGGTCTTAAAAATTCTAAGATTCAAAATTATACATTGATTTAGAAAAATTTATACAGGTTTGAATCAGTAATAAGCAATAACTTTTACTGGAGGCCCAAGTAAGAAAAAAGGTTTTAAAATGATGATTCTTATTTACTTTTTATTCAAAACAGAAATTATGAGTTCTACAGAAAATTGTCTATACATAGACCTCCTAATTTTTTTTTAAATTTATTTTATTTTATTTTTTAATATAAATTTATTTATTTTAATTGGAAGCTAATTACTTTACAATATTGTATTGGTTTTGCCATTTATCAACATGAATCCACCACGGATAATTTATTTTTAAAATGCCATCAATTAATGAAATGACCCAGTAAGTGTAAGAATTGCCAACACAGAGACATCTGTTAAACATTTCATAAATTAAAGTTAGATATGTGCTCTCATGACAGTGCTAGTAGGGCAACCTGGGATTAAGGCCTGTAACTTATTCATTATAGTTTTAAGCATTCTTTGAAGTGAGTGTTTGTTTAACTTAGCTTTCTTTCTGTTTAGATTAGAGTTTTGAGAGTGTGGCTTCTGGAGGCAAATTGAGTGGTTTTGAGACTTCATCTCTAACTCTTCACCTTCTTAGCTGGGTGACATTGGGCAAATTGTTTAATTCCTCTTCTGTAATAATGCATGCACTAGGGACAAGCTCATTCAATAGTGTGATTGTCAAATTATCTGCTCTGAGTCCATTGTTAATATTACTGAAATATTTAAATTTGGTTAATCTCCAGCTTCCTCCAAATATGGTTATAAACCCAATTTACTCCCGCTAATATAACACATAAAAAAGAGAGGTCTCAGGTTGTTCAAAATTATAAAATTGACTGCTGTAGCTCCTCCCCAGTCCACCTTTTTTCTCTACTCAAGAAGTAGACTATGAATAACAGTGATTTCATGTTATTAATTAGTCATTAACTTTGAATTTATCCATTATATGAAACAAGTCATTCACGAATGCCTAGACTTTATCCATTAATTATTAGTATTATATTCATTATGACATAATTCTTATCTGATAATAAAACATAATCGCATTGTGATCTAAATTCAGAGGTAAAATTAAAGCTAAAATTGCAGACTGTAGTTCACAGTGTCTGAAAGCATATTATTGTTTTAGGTCATTCTTGTAAGTTGGCCAGAGGTAATTTAAGAGTAAGAAAATGTATATGTGCTTAAGACAGATTTATGTACACTCTAAATTCAGAGTACAATAGAGTAGTGATCATAAGCAATTTTAAGGAAGTAAAAAAAAGTAAACAGTCTGTTTTCCTAAACTTCAGTCTAGCACCCCTCCAATCTCTTCTATCTGCCATTAAAATGAAATTAAGATGTGAAAAAATTTTGTTACTGTTCTGCTTAAAATACTTCAGTGGCTCTCTTTTACTGTAAAGATAAAATACAAACTTCTAAGCGTAACATTGAAGGTCCTTCATGCATTTCTTGACACAGTCTTTCTTGGAAATCTGTGCTCCAGCCATACTTCTAAGTGTGCCATGACCTTCTTGACCCTGTGTTGTTATTCATGTCACTGTCTTATTCCAGATTTCTCTCTCTGCCCTCCTCCATCACCATCTCTTTGCCTGAAAAATAACTGGCATCCCCATCCTTCAGACACAATTTAAATGCCATCTTCTTCAGAAATTCTTCCCTGGTTGCCCTAAAGTGTATGCTCTCCACAGTTCTAAAGCTAATTTCCTCTATTGCGCAATGCCTGTTTACTCATTTCTCTCTACTTTAGAAGATTTTTCAGAGAAGGCAATGGCACCCCACTCCAGTACTCTTACCTGGAAAATCCCATGGATGAAGGAGCCTGGAAGGCTGCAGTCCATATGGTCACTGAGGGTCGGACACGACTGAGCGACTTCACTTTCACTTTTCACTTTCATGCATTGGAGAAGGAAATGGCAACCCAGTGTTCTTGCCTGGAGAATCCCAGGGACAGGGGAACCTGGTGGGCTGCCATCTATGGGGTCGCACAGAATCGGACACAACTGAAGTGACTTAGTGGTAGTAGAGGATTTTTATGTTCTGGAGGCAGGGGCTATGTCTTCATCTCTTTTCCTACTCAGTGTCTACTGATACACACCATATCCCCCATACATATATGAAGATTGAATAAATATATTAAGTAAAAACAGAAATCTTAATAAAGTGAAAGAAAGTAAAAGTGAAGTCACTTAGTCGTGTCCGACTCTTTGTGACCCCTCGGACTGTAGCCTACCAGGCTCCTCCATCCATGGGATTCTCTAGGCAAGAGTACTGGAGTAGGTTGCCATTTCCTTCGCCAAGGGATCTTCCCAACCCAGGGATCGAACCTGGGTCTTCACTGGAGGCAGACGCTTTAACCTCTGAGTTACTAGGGAAGCCCTTAATAAAGCCTATATAGATATTTTACATATAAATATCTGTATGGGGACAATTTTTCAATGGTTTTTAGAAATTCAATTAGAGAATGGATAATCTCCTGAATTACGGTTCTTGAAAAGAAATATTTGCCATATTTTACCCAAGCTGCAGGCTTCCCTGGTGGCTAAGATGGTAAAGAATCTGCCTGCAATGAAGGATACCTGGATTCCATCCCGAGGTCAGGAAGACCCCCTGGAGAAGGGAATAGCTGCCAAATCCAGTACTTTTGCCTGAAGAATCCCATGGACAGAGGAGCCTGGTGGGCTATAATCCATGGGGTCACAAAGTGTTGGACACGACTGAGCAGCTGACTCTCTCACTTTTTCACCCAAGTTATGCAATGAACTATACAAAGAAGTGGAGTAAAGTTGGTCTAATTTTACTTCCGGGTGTCAATCCAGGTTAACATAAAATAAAAACCTTAATAACTGTGTTCCTTTAGTTTTCATAGACATTGAACATTAAATGTAAGATCATCCAGAGAAATGCAGAAGTGCGTTTAAACTGATTTATTTTTGTTTTTAAGACTAAGTTTTTCTAGGAACACATCCTCAATAGGCAGTAAATGACTGGTAATATTTTTATTTCTCCTGTTTTGAATTCTTAAATTAAAACTTTGGATCAGAGCATTTTCCTGATTATGGCAAAAACAGGATAGAAAAGATTTTATTAGAAGTTGATTAGTAACACAGGCAATGTTGAATATATTTGTAACACAAAAGATATGTAAGTATTGTGGGCCATGCCTTGAAAGCTGTTAACAGTAAAATATCAGCGATAATTTGGAAAAAATCTAGTGTTACTTCTGCAGAAGTATTTTTTAATTGAAGAATTTTTGAAATGTAGGCACAGATAGAAGTTCATGAAAAAATGTATTTTGTTTTTACTGAAAAATAAACCTTGTGCATTTGAAAGTTAGATTTTTTCTCTGGGTAAGGTGATCTTAATCCTTATAAGATTTCTAATTAAAGTCTTTTTTTAAAACATAAGCCTTTATTTATTTATTTTTACTTTACTTTGACTCCTTCCCAGTTGTTTGGAATGTTAGCTTTACTATCATGGCTTTATTCTGTTATTCCCTATAGAATACCTTGTTAGTAAATTTTTACTTCTATGGTCTGATACTCAAGTCCTGAATCCCACAGAGAAATTCTGATATTTTCAAATATATTATAAAAGTACTTGTCCATATTCAGTTCAGTTCATTTCAGTTCAGTCGCTCAGTCATGTCCGACTCTTTGCGACCCAATGAAGTGCAGCATGCCAGGCCTCCCTGTCCATTACCAACTCCTGGAGCTCAGTCAAACTCACGCCCATCGAGGCAGTGATGCCATCCAGCCATCTCATCCTCTGTCGACCCCTTCTCCTCATACCCTCAATCCCTCCCAGCATCAGAGTCTTTTCTAATTGAGTCAACTCTTCGCATGAGGTGGCCCAAGTACTGGAGTTTCAGCTTTAGCATCATTCCTTCCAAAGAACACCCAGGACTGATAAACCAACACAAATGCAACAGATTGTCATTAATAGTTCCTACAGATTATATACCTGGTATGCTCCATGCACAGTAGTTAGTACCTTAGAAAAGAATGACCAGTATATTTGTATAATCAATTTTAAGCTTAAAGACTATACTTTTTATTTTATTTTTTCCCCCAGGCATTTTTTTTCATTGGCATATAGTTGATTCAAAATATTGTGTTATTTTCAGGGGTACAGCAAAGTGATTTAGTTATTCATATATCTATTCTTGTCAGATTATTTTCTCATATAGATTATTACAGAGTATTGAGTACAGTTGCCTATGCTATAGAGTAGGTCCTTGTTGATTATGTATTTTACATATAATAGTGTGCATAGACCATTTAGTTTTTTATTTTATTATTATTTTTAAAACTTATATATTTTTTGAGTTACAAAGTCTACTGTCACTTTCAACCTTTACAGTATAGGATTTGAATGTGTTTAGTGTTGAATGCATATAGCATATGTATCAAAAATTAATCAGTGTAAACATATTCTCAAATAAAGTAAATGAGACTTTTTATTTATATATAAAAAACTGGTTGGGTCATGTCAGTGACCTGTCAAGAGTTTGGATTAATCAAATAGCCCACATGAGAATTTTTTTTAAATTTCTTCAACTGCTTGAAAAAATGTTACTCATTTCTATGACAAATGTTGTGTGAATTCTAGGATTCTAATATAGGCTCCACATTAACAATATTGTGATCCAACAAAGCAATCATCCCACAGTCGTGTCAGACAATATATAAATCATAGAGCTTTCAATTTTCCATGGGTACAGAATCTAAGGTTAATACAATGAAATAATTTTCCTTATCAATGAGCCTTATTTTATTCTATGTGAATAGGTTTCAAAAGTTAAATTTTCTTATAGAAAATGTGATTACAGGAAAAATAGAGTATTTCGTATATGCTGTAAAAGACAAGCGATGCTTAAGCGGGCAGCCTGTACTACTGAGGAATATATAAGAGTGAAATAGTGGACCTCTTTAGAGAGAGACGAGAGACAAAACTTGAATGCTAGCATGAAAGAGAAATTACTATTTAAAAAGAGTTTATCACAGATTGCTTATGTGGACCAGTAGCAGCATACCCTAAAATAATTTTTCGTTTCAGCTCAGCACCTGGTTGATAATACACTCTAGTAATTCCAAATTTGAGTCTCTTCTCAATAACTAAAAATCACTTATTATTATTTTTTTTAAATCTTGGAGTAGGGAGAACAATGGCTGGAAAGAAACCTCTTATGGAGAAATTTTGATGCAAATCTCTGTTGAAACCCAGATAATTATTGACCAAATTTAGCAGGGTCTATAATATTGGAGAAGGAAATGGCAACCCACTCCAGTACTCTTTCCTGGAAAATTCCATGGATGGAGGAGTCTGGTAGGCTACAGTTCATGGAGTTGCAAAGAGTCAGACACGACTGAGCGATTTCACTTCATCCAATACTACCATGGCACAATGTGAAATTATCAAGGTTAGGGAATTCTGAATGGTAATAGTTTGCTGAATTTCAGAGATCAACTGAAGTTAAATCAAATAATTCTAGGGCATATCATTTAATAGTGAAATTATATAAATATACATTATAACTGTCATTTTCCAACTAAGCATATTTATGTATATTCTGATCTGTGATGAGTGCTGAAGTCTTGTTTATACAAATCCAGTTCCCTACATGAACCAGTGAGAATCTGCTAAGATAGTCTTTTTGAAACTACTCCCCACCAGAGATGGATGGAGCATATGCTATTAACATAATATTAAATGATCTGCTCTAAACCTAGGGATAAGTGGGCCTGAGATAAGACTTGAGCATTGAGCTTCTGTTTCAAAGAGTGGGTCTGGGCTGAAATGAAGCGTTTAACTCTCAATTTTGCAGAGGAAGTTAAAGTTAGAGGGATGAGTATAACAGAAAGATAAGTGGGTGACTACTCAAGTTCTGGAAAAGAAAGTCTGATGGGTGAACATCCTGAAGGAGGAAGAAATGGATATTAGAAAACCAGAGTTAGGTATACAAAAATGAACCAGTTCAAGTATCTTTGGTCAGAACAGGTGCCTATACATCTGTTTGGCATCAATTGCACAGTGGCTCATACTTAAGCTGACTGAATTCAAGACCATAATAACTGCAGATTTGGTTCTACTTACAGTTTCCTTCCCCTGGTTTATTCATAACGCAAGGGTTCAGCCAAATCAGTTCTTATTGGCTGGGGACATTACTCCCCATGCTTAGATTTTGTGACACTTTCCCCCACATGCTACCTTCCTACCCTCTTTCCCCATTGCCTTTATCCTGAGACGTTAGACCCTGCTTCCTGACAGCCTCAACTTGGCCTCTCATTATATTAGAATAAATATATGTATTTATTTGATTTTTAAATGAGTTGTGGATTTTTAAAAAATTAAAATAGTGTGAGAAATGTTTATTATTTCCTATAGAGTTACACGCATTTATGAGACACATGCCTGTTTGAACACAAAGCCCAATTCAAGAACTACCAAATAACTCATTATCATTGTATTCCTTTTTCAAGCACAATCTCTAATGTTTAGAATGGTATCCTTCTGAATTTAATCCTTTAACATGAAAACAAGGTCAAAGGTAGTATGATCAAGTTACCTAATAAACATTATTTTCCCAATAGTTTTAATCTCACTCTGGTTCATATCATATTAAGTGTTAATGATACTTCAGATTGATGTTTTGAGTTTTATCTTCTTTTCTCCTCAGATAATTTTCTAGATAGATATTTAGAGATTTCTCCTTAAAAATTAAAATAACTGAGTGGTAATTACATTTTCCACAGCAGTGTTTAGTAGTCAGACAGGCTGAACTTCCAAATGAGTTTGGTACAGGCATGGCAGGCGGAAATAAAAATAAAATATTAAAAAAAAATCTCTCCACTCCCCACAAAATACCATCAAACAAAGCCCTGAAACTATTCAAACATAAGATCATCCTTTACTTTTTTGTGGTTATTTACTTTGCCTTCTGGAAATATTGCACAATCTGTTAGTTTTTTTCTCTTTAGATGTTTGCAGGATATGGGATGTACTACTAAGTTTTTTAAAAATGACATTGATTCTCACAACAGAACCTGTGTGTACTTGTTAACCACATAACTACATTATTAACTATAGTTGCTTCACAAATAGTAAAATAAAATGAAAAAGAAGCTAAGAAAACAGCTGCCATGCAAACAGTTCATATACTCCACTAACTTTATTGTTTAATGATTAAACTAGAAAATATTTAATAGTGAGTGTTTGTTTATCATTGTTGAATCAGTAACAGTAACCAGGATCGTGTGGCGTTGATAACAGTGACCAGGAGCTTTCCTAATTGGTGAGGCTTGACTGCCAGTGATCAGTGGCAGAGTGATGTAGGAAACTGGCGAGGAAATATGAGCCCCAAGTTTCAGTTCTGCCCTGGGATTTTGTTGTTTTCTGTTTCTTTGGTTGCTCAGTGATGATATTAGGCCAGAACATGTGACTGATTATAAGTGGGTGAGTTTCCTTCCATGTGATTATAGGTGTTTCCTTCCACGTGATTATAAGTGTTATGTGATTTAATTATATTGC
Source organism: Raphicerus campestris (assembly GCA_006410735.1). Taxonomy (NCBI): domain Eukaryota; kingdom Metazoa; phylum Chordata; class Mammalia; order Artiodactyla; family Bovidae; genus Raphicerus; species Raphicerus campestris. The sequence continues at coordinate 471,726 of SJYW01051405.1, read as the reverse complement.
CAAATAAAAAGGATCTTTGTGTTGCCTCTCTTGGTATTAATTGTTGTTCTTTTTTTCTCACCAATGTGCTCAATTAAGAGGTAGCCATGTAACATTTTGCAATTTGAGATTACCAATCACATTGCCCCATAAATAAAATAATAAACTGTAGAAATAAAGAATAAAGTATAGACAAGCAGTATCAGTGTGTGAAATTATGGCANTAAGTTCTTTAACCTGGATATTGTATCCTTCAACTATCTAGCTCTTCAGATGCACATTAAATGCTTAGGAACATACATGCGAGCCTGTCCACACTTGCACATACGCACATCCATTTATTTATCATGCCATGGGTTAGTGGCTTAAAGTAGCCACCCAACTCACACCCCGCTTAAAGTCTATGCAGAAGTCTCATAAGCCTCACGTTTCGGCAACTGCAGACCTCCTGAGCACTGTGACAGTCTTTAACCTGATGGGAAATCCAAGAAGAGGGCATAATTTGACACTCTTCTTCACGTGGGATGTACTGCTTTGCCTGAAAGAACGGGGCTTCCAACACAGTATTGATTCTGAAGAAATTTCCCCTTATTACATCAGGCCTTGGAGAAGAATGTGAATGGCTTTCCATGGTTTTATTTTCTTTAATGTGTCACCCAAAATTATACATCCTTCCTTTCTGATTTTATTATCTAATAATCCTTAAAACACTAAATAAAAATATTGTTTTTTTCAAAGAAAGCTGCAATAACTGTACTACACACACTTGCATTTCCTTTGAACTCTAGGTTATTCTGTCAAATTGCCAAGAAAGCACTGGGTATCCTTTTTTATTACCCTTGTAAATGTAGCTGGAGACTATGTATGACATGATGGGCGCATCCAATAAGTAGAATAAATAAGAAAGTTTATAGCAGAACTCTTTCCAGGCAGCCTTAAAAAGAACAGGCAACTGAACCATCACACAACAGCTAGTTCCAGACCAGTTTTAAAGCACTGAAACTAAGCAGGCATTTCCATGTAATCAAACTGCCATGGTTCAAGTAGTTGCGATGGGAAAATGTGAGGGTTGCTTCTTCCTTTCCGGCTCCTATCGCCTTTAAAAATTGATTGCATTTTACAGGAAGATCCTGAACTTGCCCTGGCAGAGAGGAGAAACATACAGTGATTTTTGTCTGATTTAAGAACACCAGAGAAAAACGTCTGTTAGCGACAGCCAGCGGATGTCTCTAGACAACAGGAGCTCAGGTGTTTTGTGTTGTGACACCAGGGTTAAAACAAAAGTCTGAAGAACCTGGGTGTTGCCCTTTGAAAGCTTATTTTGAACGGTGAAGTCAAAAATATCTTCCTGAAATGTGCAGACAGACAAGAAGCACGGCAGAAGGTGCGAACGTTAGTTTTGCTTTATTATCCCTAAAACATGAGCACAGAAGTCAGCTTCCCTGTTGTCTTAGGATGCCATTTAAGTTACTAATAAGTTACTGTAAGTATATAGTATCAGTGGAATCTGCCCATCAAGCAGGAGACGTGGGTTCGATCTCTGGGTCAGGAAGATCCCCTGGAGAAGGAAATGGCAACCCAGCCCAGTATTCTTGCCCGAGAAATCCCATAGACAGAGGAGCCTGGAGGGCTACAGTCCACGGAGTCGCAGAGTCAGACAGAACTGAATCGCCTTAGCATACACACAACGAAATGCTAGGGTTCATATGTTAAGTCAGGTAAATCCCAGTCACTGTAGGTATCACACTATGTCTCCAGGGGGAAATAGAGTAGGGAGCTAAGTCAGATGATGAACTAAAACAAAGCATCCTTAAGTGAGGTCTTAGGTGACCCAGAGAAGCAATAATCTCCAGAATCCCTTGCAAGGTAATACTAATTCAATTGATCGGCAATTATAGCTTATTGAGTACCTACCAACTAGGTGCCAAGCACAGCACAGAGCAGAAGATGCAAATCAAAGTAAGCTCCGAGTGTATACAGCCAAATGCCAACAGAAAGAGAGGAGTTATAAGGCAATGTATGTTCCTGCCACATCAGTTCAGTTCAGTTCAGTCGCTCAGTTGTGTCCGACTCTTTGTGGTCCCATGAACTGCAGTATGCCAGGCCTCCCTGTCCATCACCAACTCCTGGAGTTTACTCAACCTCACATCCATCGAGTTGGTGATGCCGTCCAGTCATCTCATCCTCTGTCCTCCCCTTCTCCTCCTGCCCCCAATCCCTCCCAGCATCAGAGTCTTTTCCAGTGTTTCAGCTTCAACATCAGTCCTTCCAACGAACACCCAGGACTGATCTCCTTCAGAATGGACTGGTTGGATCTCCTTGCAGTCCAAGGGACTCTCAGGAGTCTTCTCCAGCACCACAGTTCAAAAGCATCAATTCTTCAGTGCTCAGCTTTCTTCACAGTCCAACTCTCACATCCATACATGACCACACGAAAAACCATAGCCTTTACTAGAAGACCTTGGTTCAGACCTTGGTTGGCAAAGTAATGTCTCTGCTTTTTAATATGCTATCCAGGTTGGTCATAACTTTCCTTCCAAGGAGTAAGCATCTTCCAATTTCATGGCTGTGATCACCATCTGCAGTGATTTTGGAGCCCAAACAAATAAAGTCTGACACTGTTTCCACTGTTTCTCCATCTATTTCCCATGAAGTGATGGGACCAGATGCCATGATCTTCGTTTTCTGAATGTTGAGCTTTAAGCCAACTTTTTCCACTCTCTTCTTTCACTCTCAGCAAGAGGCTCTTTAGTTCCTCTTCACTTTCTGCCATAAGGGTGGTGTCATCTGCATATCTGAGGTTATCGATATTTCTCCCGACAGTCTTGATTCCAGCTTGTGCTTCTTCCAGCCCAGCGTTTCTCATGATGTACTCTGCATATAAGTTAAATAAGCAGGGCGACAATATACAGCCTTGACGTACTTCTTTTCCTATTTGGCACCAGTCCGTTGTTCCATGTCCAGTTCTAACTATTGCTTCCTGACCTGCATACAGGTTTCTCCAGAGGCAGGTCAGCTGGTCT
>SJYW01051405.1:399131-460223 GCA_006410735.1 Raphicerus campestris | reverse complement strand
AGACAGACCTTAGTCAGCAAAGTAATGTCTCTGCTTTTGAATATACTATCTAGGTTGGTCATGACTTTTCTTCCAAGGAGTAAGCGTCTTTTAATTTCATGGCTGCAGTCACCATCTGCGGTGATTTTGGAGCCCAAAGAAATAAAGTCTGACCCTGTTTCCACTGTTTCTCCATCTATTTCCCATGAAGTGATGGGACCAGATGCCATGATCTTCGTTTTCTGAATGTTGAGCTTTAAGCCAACTTTTTCACTCTCCTCTTTCACTTTCATCAAGAGGCTCTTTAGCTCCTCTTCACCTGCTGCCATAAGGGTGGTGTCATCTGCATATCTGAGGTTACTGATATTTTTCCCGGCAATCTTGATTCCAGCTTGTGTTTGTTCCAGTCCAGCATTTCTCACGATGTACTCTGCATAGAAGTTAAATAAGCAGAGTAACAATAGACAGCCTTGACATATTCCTTTTCCTATTTGGAGCCAGTCTGTTGTTCCATGTCCAGTTCTAACTATTGCTTGCTGACCTGCATATAGGTTTCTCAAGAGGCAGGTCAGGTGGTCTGGTATTCCCATCTGCTTCAGAATTTTCCACAGTTTATTGTGATCCATACAGTCAAAGGCTTTGGCATAGTCAATAATGCAGAAATAGATGTTTTTCTGGAACTCTCTTGCTTTTTCAGTGATGCAGGGGATGTTGGCAATTTGATCTCTGGTTCCTCTGCTTTTTCTAAAACCAGCTTGTACATCTGGGGGAAGTTCTTGACACATCAGTTTTCTATAAAACAGGCTACTGTGGATTGAATTGTGTCCCCCTGTCCCAGGTAGCTCTAGTAGTAAAGAACCTGCCTGTCAATGCAGGTAGATGTAAAGAGATGCAGGCTTGATCCCTGGGTGGGGAAGACCCCCTGATGGAGGGTCCAGCAGTGTCCTTGCCTGGAGAATCCCATGGAGAGAGGAGCCTGGTAGGCTAGAATCAATCCTACCAGGGGTGAAATGTCAAAGTGTGGGACTTGACTGAAGTGACTCAGCATGCATGCACAAAAGATACCTGAAGACCCAATTCCTGGTATCTGTGAATGAGACCTTACTGGAAATAGTCTTTGTGATATAATTAAGATGTAAATTAAGATACAGCTATACTGGAGTTGGGTGGGCCAATATTCAGCAACATGATTAGCGTCCTTATAAGAAGAAAAGAAGAAAAACGCACACAGAGAGATCATGTGAGGATACAGATGCACAGCAAGAAGACACCAGAGTTTGAAGTTAACCAGTAAGAAGTCAAGTTAACCAGTAATTGCCAAGGTTTGCTGGCAATTCCAAAGGCTAAGAGAAAGACAAGAAACAGATTCTTCCAGAGTCTTCACAGAGAACACCATACTACCAACCTGGAGTTTGGACTTGTAGCCTCCAGAACCAGGAGAGGATAAATGTGTTCAGTTCAAGCCATCCCGTTTGTGGTGCTTTGCTACGGCAGCTCCAGGGACCTAGGAACACACAGAAGTTCTCTGTGTTTTGATGCCAGTGCTCTTTACATTCTCAAAAATGATTGGAGACTCCAAAGAACTTTTGTTTTTAATGGCCTTTCTCCATCAATATGTACTAAGAAATTAAATCTAGTACATTTTAAAAATAGTAACTAATTCATTTAAAGTAACAACGTATACCCATCACATGTTAAAGAATATATTTAAGAATAACTATACTTTTTAAAAGACAGAGGATTCAGTTAGAAGAGTGGCATTGTTTTACATTTTTGCAAATCTTTTTAGTGTCTGGCTTAATAAAAGACAGCTGAGTTCTCATATCAGCTTCTGCTTTCAATCTCCTTCAATATGTTTTTTCGGGTGAACTATATTTAGGAAATATGGCCTCACACAGATCAAAAGTTGGAAGAAAGGAATGTTTCCATAATAGACTTTCCAGGTATTTGTAGACATTCTTCTTTGATGCTACACTCAAACTCATTAAGTGGTAATGTCTTAAAGTTAGTTGCAAAAAGACATTTGAAATTTTATCAATAATTTTTTTTTTGCATTTTGCCTATTAATTCCATGGATCTGTCTTGCACTTTGAATGAATCTTTTCCATATGCATGGCTTTGTACAATCACAGTCCNGTAATGTCTTAAAGTTAGTTGCAAAAAGACATTTGAAATTTTATCAATAATTTTTTTTTTGCATTTTGCCTATTAATTCCATGGATCTGTCTTGCACTTTGAATGAATCTTTTCCATATGCATGGCTTTATACAATCACAGTCCTTTGAAAAGTATTGGTCCTGTCATTTACAGAGATTTTTCTGAACGTGGATAAATTCTGTTAAACAATTTAAAATAAATTCTACCCAATAATGTCAATAATCTCAAGTAAAAATCCTTAAAAATTGAGGAAGTGTCAAGCTCACTGTGGCTTCCGAGATAACAAGAAGAAAATGTAGAGAACATAGTTTATGAGGAGGTAAAAATGATTTATGATTTGCTTGGGCTTCCCTGATGGCTTAGATGGTAAAGAATCTGCCTGCAATGTGGGAGACCCAGGTTTGATCCCTAGATTGGGAAGATCCCCTAGAGAAAGGAACGGCTACCGACTCCCGCATTCTTGCCTGGGGAATTCCATGGACAGAGGGGCCTGTTGGGCTGCAGTCCCTGGGGTCACAAAAAGTCAGACATGACTGAGTACATTTCAATTTCACTTTTTACTTTCTGGTTCAGGACATGCCCTATAACTGGAAAAAATATCTTTCTCAACAATTTGCTAGCTGTGTGACCTGAGAGTTTAACAAAATTCTGTAAGTTTTAGTTTCTCTCCTAATTTTCCTAATTAAAAAAAAAAAAAAGAATCCTGCAGCACTGTTACCAGTCTCAAAGTTGACTGTAAGACAACCAGCATGGGACCCAGGACTTTACGGACATGAAAAAACTGAGTCCTTCATCACACACCTCCTTTGATAGGACTGCTGCCTCCAGTCCTGGGGGCTGTTAACTTGACATGAGATCTAGGTCAAGAGGCCTAGGACAAAGCTAATGTTTTGGTGATTGACGTGAGACCATGACTCACCTGCCTGCACCTGCATTTGCCCAGATATGAGACCAACTTTGTATGTTTCCCTCTTGGACAGAAGGTGTCAGTACATAAATGGGAGCCCACTAACAATCTTTTAATATACATATTTTATTGAAGTATAGTTGACTTGCAATGATTCAGGCGTACAGCAAGGTGATTCAGTTATACAAATACATATATATAGTTTTTGAAATTATTTTCCATCATAGGTCATTACAAGATACTGGCTATCGTTCCCTGTTCTATACAGTAAACCTTTGTTTCTTGCTGCACATCTATTTTTAAATTAGAAATATAGCATTCTACTCATACTAAGTCAAACAGGTAGAATCAAAATGTCACAACTTATTTTAGTTAGGCAAAAATTTCTAAGTTTTCTAAAATATATATTATATACATGTATAAAAAAGCTTTTCTACTACGCTTGATAAAGGCTTACAAAAGAACATCACAAAAAAAGAGAAGAGTTAGAGAAATTGGAGAACATAAACTAAATGAAATGGGAGCGCTGAATATGAAAGAGAAAAAGTGAAACAAACTAGAGAAAAGGAAAAAATCATCACATAGTCCAGGTGCTTAAACATAACTGCTCATTCGAAGCATATCTGGAGCTCTGGAGAAAAAAGTCAATACCTGAGATTTGTATTTTTCAAAAAATTCCAAGATAATTCCGATCGGCATTCAGATTTTAAAAAGTGATTACAGGTTTTTCTATTAGATCCTAGTTTTGGTGATACAGAGTTCTGTTATTTTTCTGTTGACTAATCATGACACAATGGTATTAAGTGAGTAATAGTTACACCATCACAATAATAAAAGACATTTATCTGTTTTCACAGCCAATAACCAGACAAAAAAATAAAAGATAATTACAATTGCAAGCCATAATGGAAATGTGATTAACTTAACAATATAAAATAATTACATACAATTTGGAGGGGTCAAGCAGAGTGGTGTGGTAAGCGGAAGTGCATGCATGGAGGTGGTAGTTTAGAGGCTAAGTCGTGTCCGATTCTTGCGACCCCCATGAACTGTAACCTGTCAGGCTTCTCTGTCCGTGGGATTCTCCAGGCAAGAATACTGGAGTGGGTTGCCAGTTCCTTCTCCAGGGGATCTTCCTGACCCAGGAGTCAAACCTGGATCTCCTGCATTGCAGGCAGACTCTCTAATGATGCACATATTCAACATATTCAAATATTTTTGAATGCCTGGATGTGACATGATGTGGGAGCAAAAAGTCCTCAGGAAAATGTAAGATGCTAATCATAAGAAAGAGGTTAGGACCATACCTGCAGGGTAGGAAGAAAGAGAGAGGACAATGAAGGCCAATTCTCCTGCAACTGAAGCTGGATAAAATCACTGTTATGCTGTCTTTTGTCTACCAGGGAGGGACTGTGGGCCCCCGAGCTGCCTTAGGATAGTGTGGATATAAGGGAACAGAACACTGTGGCTGAGTTAGGGGGCACCAGAGTGGCCAGTGGCCCAGAAGCATGACTACTAGCTCAGGACGCAAAGCCAAAGGTTGCACGCTTGCCCCCAGAGTTTACTGAAACGTCAGGTTGGCAGACGACCGCGGAGTCCCCTCATATGCTGAGGGCCCTGCCCCGCCTCCTCGGGACCTTGCAGACTGCTCCATTTGGGAGCTCCTGCAGCTCAGTTTCTTTGCTAGGCAGCTGTGTGTGTGTGTGCTCAATCACTGAGTCGTGTTAATTTGTGGCCGCACAGACTACAGCCCGCCAGGCTCCTCTGTGCATGGGAGTTCCCATGCACAAATACTGGGGAGGATTGCCAATTACTACTCCAGGGGATCTTCCAACCCAAGGATCGAACTCCTGTCTCCTGTGTCTCCTGCACTGGCAGGCAGATGCGTTAACGTGATGCCACCTCAATTCCCAATTCAGGCTATTTTCTTCCAATGAGAAAAATCAAGGGAATACTTACTAACATAGCTCCCACTCATCCTCTCCCTGCATTAAGATATTTGCAATTTCTATAAATGATTCACTGGAGAGGAGATGCTTTCTTGATCTCTAACTCAAAAGAGATAAACATGATGTCATAATCATAACACTCAAGCTTTTTCAAATGACAGAGTTACCTATGGAGAGAAAGAAATCAAAATCTTAGTTTCCACCAGAGTTTACTTTATAATGACTGAAGTTTTTAATATTGTTTTTCTCTATGGGGGGACAGAACTAAGAAAGTGTGAATCTTAAAATGCTAAGTTGTCTATCAGCTGTCAAAAATACAGATGTGGGAGTTTTTAAACCTTGTTATTTTCCATTGAAAGAATTCACCTTACTGAAGATGCTTTCTTAATTTTTTGTTTTAAAAGTCTTTCAAAAACCTCATTTTTATTACCATTTTATAATAGTAATCTCCTAAAATCAAGGAGCCCTGAGACACAATTCCATCTTGATGGAAGTACTGATAATTGTTTGATAATTTAAAAATATTTTTGTTCTCTCTCCTCTGCTTATTTCCCAATTTTATAAAAGTTGTTTTTAGAATCAGGAAACAAAAGCATGCATTGGCTTATTTTCTCTCTCTTTATAATAGAATTATTTTCTTTGCTTAAATATGAGTCAACTGAGAAAGTTTTGCTCAGATATGTTACAAGCTGCACAGAGCGAGGCTGAGGTTACTTGATTTTGGTTTTGCCACACTCACCGCCTCAGGAATTAATATGGCAGAAACTTAGCACATTGGCGGATCTATGATTAATTTGTTTAACACGCAGAAAAACAGGCCTGGAAATTAACTGGTTTTCTTTTGAATAGAGAGGCCCTCCTGTAAGCAGAAAGGCCGCCCCTCCTTTACGCGCCCTTCTGCTTCTGCCAGGAAGAAAGCACCTCATCGTTTTATCTCCTAACTTAAGACTGGCTTGACTCCTCTCTTAAACCAAGAATCAGGTCACCTTTTCCTGCAGTATTTCTTACATTTTGCTTTAGAAGCACCTTTTTTTTTTAGCACTTTTGTGTGTGCGTGCTAAGCTGCTTAAGCTGTATTCTACTCTTTACGACTCTGTGGACTGTGAGCCTCCAGGCTCCTCTGTCCATGGGATTCTCCAGGCAAGAATACTGGAGTAGGTGGCTGTATACTCCTCAGGGGATCTTCCTGACCCAGGGATTGAACCACTGTCTCCTGTGACTCCTGACTTGCAGGCGGATTCTTAACCACTGAGCCACCACCGGGGAAGCCTTTTAGCAGTTTGCTTCCACCTATATCAGAGCACTCAATCACATCTATGACTTCATTATCACTTTATTTACTTAAATATCTTTTCCAATAGACTATAAGGGGCTTGAGATGAAGAATACTCTCTCTTTTCTGAGCTTTTATATCTAAACAATGAAGCTTCTAGTGAACAGACTTTTTTTTCAAAAGTATCAATAATTAATACATAATTGACTGATGAAGAATCTAATTCCATTTCCAACAGATGATGGTTATTAATAAAGGCCAGGATACTTTTCATCCCATTGTAAACAGGATTTAGCACGATTCTCTCATTCTTTAGGTTAATTACATGGAAAGATCAATCCCTCCAGCCAGTACAGGCACAAAAGCTTCAGTATGCTTTCCAACTGCTGTTCCTATAGCCACTCTACATCCCCACCCTCAAAATGTTTTGCCCTTCATAAGCTGTTTATAAATGACTCCAGTTCAGATAAGCTTTTTTTTTTTTTTTCTGTTGTAAATCTGCATTAGAAAAGTAGATGGCCAGTTGGAATGAGAGGCATTTTAGACTGAGCTAGAGAAAAGAGATTTTTGCAGTGGGAACAAAATCAGGGTGATTTCCCCCTCTTTCTCTTAGAGGATATGGTACATAAAGCCTTCAGAGACAAAACTGGTGGGCAACTGGAGCTTTATGAATCAGAAAACAGCCCTGATTCCGGACAACATAGAGTAACACGATCAGAGCCCCACAGTAAAGATTTTCAAAAGTAGAGCAGAAAGCAGATTAATGTGCCAGTTTTCTACATTTCCCAAAGCAAGCGACACTGTGGAGATCGTGTATTATTCTTACAAATCAGTAGGCTTTTAGAACTCCAGCTTAACTTTTCTCTGCTTGCCTCCACCTGACCGCTGGTGTTCATCTAACTACTCCACGGACATTTCTGCCTACAGCCAAGTTGGGTATGACCTCATGAACTCTTGGGTTTCTTCTTTCCCTCTCTATGATGTAAGTGGGGTCTTCTAATTCATCTTTTATAATCAGAGCACCCAGAGACATTAGTTAATAGATCTGAGATTTAATTTTCTCAGGGTGAAGACCATGATTTGGGTTAATCATCTACTCTGGTTATACAGCATCATTCTTGTGCGTGGCACCACAAAAATAATAATAGTGAGGATAATATTAATAGATGCAGCTCTCTAGATTAAACAAGACAGTTATTGAATGTTTAATTAAAAGCAAAGTGATAATAAGGGCATATTTTCAGAGATTCAATCAAGTTGTGACATACACACAATCTACCAAATAAGCCATCACAAGATAATTAAAAATTTTAAATAATTAGCTATTGTAATAAGTGCATAGTTAAGCTGATTTAATATTATCTGATTCCCTGAGGATATATTTCCATAAAAGATGGGCTGGAGTAATAGCATTAGAGATAGCATCATTTTCATTTATAAATGGTGGAAGTATGAAAAAAAAAAGTAGCCCACTCATCTGAAGATGTCAAATATNGATGCCACCTCAATTCCCAATTCAGGCTATTTTCTTCCAATGAGAAAAATCAAGGGAATACTTACTAACATAGCTCCCACTCATCCTCTCCCTGCATTAAGATATTTGCAATTTCTATAAATGATTCACTGGAGAGGAGATGCTTTCTTGATCTCTAACTCAAAAGAGATAAACATGATGTCATAATCATAACACTCAAGCTTTTTCAAATGACAGAGTTACCTATGGAGAGAAAGAAATCAAAATCTTAGTTTCCACCAGAGTTTACTTTATAATGACTGAAGTTTTTAATATTGTTTTTCTCTATGGGGGGACAGAACTAAGAAAGTGTGAATCTTAAAATGCTAAGTTGTCTATCAGCTGTCAAAAATACAGATGTGGGAGTTTTTAAACCTTGTTATTTTCCATTGAAAGAATTCACCTTACTGAAGATGCTTTCTTAATTTTTTGTTTTAAAAGTCTTTCAAAAACCTCATTTTTATTACCATTTTATAATAGTAATCTCCTAAAATCAAGGAGCCCTGAGACACAATTCCATCTTGATGGAAGTACTGATAATTGTTTGATAATTTAAAAATATTTTTGTTCTCTCTCCTCTGCTTATTTCCCAATTTTATAAAAGTTGTTTTTAGAATCAGGAAACAAAAGCATGCATTGGCTTATTTTCTCTCTCTTTATAATAGAATTATTTTCTTTGCTTAAATATGAGTCAACTGAGAAAGTTTTGCTCAGATATGTTACAAGCTGCACAGAGCGAGGCTGAGGTTACTTGATTTTGGTTTTGCCACACTCACCGCCTCAGGAATTAATATGGCAGAAACTTAGCACATTGGCGGATCTATGATTAATTTGTTTAACACGCAGAAAAACAGGCCTGGAAATTAACTGGTTTTCTTTTGAATAGAGAGGCCCTCCTGTAAGCAGAAAGGCCGCCCCTCCTTTACGCGCCCTTCTGCTTCTGCCAGGAAGAAAGCACCTCATCGTTTTATCTCCTAACTTAAGACTGGCTTGACTCCTCTCTTAAACCAAGAATCAGGTCACCTTTTCCTGCAGTATTTCTTACATTTTGCTTTAGAAGCACCTTTTTTTTTTAGCACTTTTGTGTGTGCGTGCTAAGCTGCTTAAGCTGTATTCTACTCTTTACGACTCTGTGGACTGTGAGCCTCCAGGCTCCTCTGTCCATGGGATTCTCCAGGCAAGAATACTGGAGTAGGTGGCTGTATACTCCTCAGGGGATCTTCCTGACCCAGGGATTGAACCACTGTCTCCTGTGACTCCTGACTTGCAGGCGGATTCTTAACCACTGAGCCACCACCGGGGAAGCCTTTTAGCAGTTTGCTTCCACCTATATCAGAGCACTCAATCACATCTATGACTTCATTATCACTTTATTTACTTAAATATCTTTTCCAATAGACTATAAGGGGCTTGAGATGAAGAATACTCTCTCTTTTCTGAGCTTTTATATCTAAACAATGAAGCTTCTAGTGAACAGACTTTTTTTTCAAAAGTATCAATAATTAATACATAATTGACTGATGAAGAATCTAATTCCATTTCCAACAGATGATGGTTATTAATAAAGGCCAGGATACTTTTCATCCCATTGTAAACAGGATTTAGCACGATTCTCTCATTCTTTAGGTTAATTACATGGAAAGATCAATCCCTCCAGCCAGTACAGGCACAAAAGCTTCAGTATGCTTTCCAACTGCTGTTCCTATAGCCACTCTACATCCCCACCCTCAAAATGTTTTGCCCTTCATAAGCTGTTTATAAATGACTCCAGTTCAGATAAGCTTTTTTTTTTTTTTTTCTGTTGTAAATCTGCATTAGAAAAGTAGATGGCCAGTTGGAATGAGAGGCATTTTAGACTGAGCTAGAGAAAAGAGATTTTTGCAGTGGGAACAAAATCAGGGTGATTTCCCCCTCTTTCTCTTAGAGGATATGGTACATAAAGCCTTCAGAGACAAAACTGGTGGGCAACTGGAGCTTTATGAATCAGAAAACAGCCCTGATTCCGGACAACATAGAGTAACACGATCAGAGCCCCACAGTAAAGATTTTCAAAAGTAGAGCAGAAAGCAGATTAATGTGCCAGTTTTCTACATTTCCCAAAGCAAGCGACACTGTGGAGATCGTGTATTATTCTTACAAATCAGTAGGCTTTTAGAACTCCAGCTTAACTTTTCTCTGCTTGCCTCCACCTGACCGCTGGTGTTCATCTAACTACTCCACGGACATTTCTGCCTACAGCCAAGTTGGGTATGACCTCATGAACTCTTGGGTTTCTTCTTTCCCTCTCTATGATGTAAGTGGGGTCTTCTAATTCATCTTTTATAATCAGAGCACCCAGAGACATTAGTTAATAGATCTGAGATTTAATTTTCTCAGGGTGAAGACCATGATTTGGGTTAATCATCTACTCTGGTTATACAGCATCATTCTTGTGCGTGGCACCACAAAAATAATAATAGTGAGGATAATATTAATAGATGCAGCTCTCTAGATTAAACAAGACAGTTATTGAATGTTTAATTAAAAGCAAAGTGATAATAAGGGCATATTTTCAGAGATTCAATCAAGTTGTGACATACACACAATCTACCAAATAAGCCATCACAAGATAATTAAAAATTTTAAATAATTAGCTATTGTAATAAGTGCATAGTTAAGCTGATTTAATATTATCTGATTCCCTGAGGATATATTTCCATAAAAGATGGGCTGGAGTAATAGCATTAGAGATAGCATCATTTTCATTTATAAATGGTGGAAGTATGAAAAAAAAAAGTAGCCCACTCATCTGAAGATGTCAAATATCTAATTCTTAAAATCTTCACTCAAATGCCATTGTGGAATTTGAAATGGCACTAAGTTTTAGGTTTGGGGCAAAGAGTTTAAAGAACATCTGGAGATGCTGAAATAACCTGCATTCATTTATGTTATTTAGGTTGTAAAATCATATTCAATCTTGACCCACTCAGGAAATCTAACATAAACGTCCTGCTGATTTTGACAGTCATACAGCAAAAACACCCTCTAATGAGCATTTAATAGTCACCAAAAGTTTTGCATTAAGTACAAAGCCCTTTTGATTACTTATTCCACTAATTTAAAGTAAATGCTTTTACAGATGGCATATGTTAGGCCTCAGAACGTGCACTGCATTCATATGCAGGCACTGAAAATAGATTCCAGCTTTAGTAGAAAGAGTGTAGCAGAAAGATCAAACGCGAAACACTGAGTAAACATTTACCACTGATGTGTTTTCTGTAAATCTCTTCCTAAATACTTACCCAGTTAGAGAGTACCATGCTTGAGGTCTCAGCAGTAATTGAGAAATACCTTGGCAAATTAACACCTACAGCAAAATGATCTAGACAAAGAAATTGGGCTCTTCATTCCGCCTCTCATCTTCCCAAGAGTAGAGGCATATAGAGTTTCAGTCTCCTTCAGACTGTATTATATTACATACATGAAAAATGCTATGAAATGCTTTCAGATGGTAGAGGTGATCAGGAAGACAACAAGGACATATTGCAAAGAAATACATATAGCAAAGAAAACAAAAGACAGCCAAATATCGCCATGCATGCGTGCAGGCTCAGGCTCTCAGTCATGTCCAGCACTTTTGCAACCCTATGGACAGCAGTCTACCTTACAGTCAGATAAATGAATGACTGATAAAGAGAAGACTGATAGATGAATAATGTCCTGGCTTTAATTACTAGAGTTATCGTTGCTATTATTACTATTACTGTGCTCTGTGCCAAGTCACCTCAGTCACGTACGAGCCTTTGTGACCCCATGGACTGTAGCCTACCAGGCTCCTCTGTCCATAGCATTTTCCCAGGAAGAATACAGGAGCTGTTTGCCAAGTCCTCCTCGAGGGGATCTTCCGGACCCAGGGATTGAACTCACACTCCTGCATTGCATGCAGATTCTTTACCGCTGAGTACAATATAAACAATACATTATGAAACTATGCAACTGAATTTCATTCATACATAAGAAAGTTCATACAACCAAAAACTATGAAATGAACTCAATTTTGCTGATGCCTAAATAATATTTTTTTCCAGTGGGAAAATACACTTTGAGAAAGTGAGAAATACACAAGTTGGCCCATGGAAAACAGTATACTAGTTTGGTGAATCTCAAATGACTCCTGTTTACACAAAAGCTGTGTGGATTTAAGAGTTGGGCCATAAAGAAGGCTGAGTACCAAAGAATTGATCCCTCTGAATTGTGGTGTTGGAGAAGACTCTTAGGAGTCCCTTAGACAGCAAGGAGATCAAACCAGCCAGTCCTAAAGGAAATCAACCCTGAATATTCATTGGAAGGACTGATGTTGAAGCTGAAGCTCCAATACTTTGGCCACCTGATGTGAAGAGCTGACTCATTGGAAAAGATCTTGCTCCTGGGAAAGTCTGAAGGCAGGAGGAGAAGAGGGAAGCAGAGGATGAGGAGGTCAGATAGCATTACCGACTCAACGGGTATGAATCTGAGCAAGCTCTGGGAGCTAGTAAAGGACAGGGAAACGGGGCACGCTGAGTCCATGGGGCTGAAAAGACTCAGACATGACTCTGACTGAACAACAGCACAAAGTTCGGTCCAGTTCAGTTCAGTCGCTCAGCTGTGTCTGACTCTTAGAGGCCCCGTAGACTGCAGCGCACCAGGCTTCCCTGTGCATTACCAACTCCCGGAGTTTCCTTAAACTCATGCCTATTAAGTCAGTGATGCTATCCAGCCATCTCATCCTCTGTCGTCCCCTTCTCCTCCTGACGTCAGTCTTTCCCAGCATCAGGGTCTTTTCCAGTACTTCGCATCAGCTGGCCAAAGCACTGGAGTTTCAGCTTCAGTGTCAGTTCTTGCTGTCAGTGAACAACAACACAAAAGCTGAGCTCATATGCTACACCTNCCGGAGTTTCCTTAAACTCATGCCTATTAAGTCAGTGATGCTATCCAGCCATCTCATCCTCTGTCGTCCCCTTCTCCTCCTAACGTCAGTCTTTCCCAGCATCAGGGTCTTTTCCAGTACTTCGCATCAGCTGGCCAAAGCACTGGAGTTTCAGCTTCAGCGTCAGTTCTTGCTGTCAGTGAACAACAACACAAAAGCTGAGCTCATATCCTACACCTGTTAATATTCAAGGAGCTTCCGCTTAGGAACAGAGAAAACCAGCCCTTCTGATATGCTAGAGACGCTGACTTTTAAGGCTGATCTTCCACAAGTACTACTGGAACTTCAGAAATTAAGAAGGCTGCATTAGAGAAGGAGTCCCGGCACCTTCAGTGTGACTATGGAAATTGAGAGGTCTAATAAATTTATTTGAAACATTTTTCTTAAGTTTCTCACTTAGTGAAATGGGCTTAAATCTCACGCTTACAAAAATGTAGTCTGAAAGTCACATCATAATGCAAATATGCCAGGGTTTGTCAGCCTTGGCACCACTGCACGGTGGCTGGGATGAGTCCTTGATGGAGGCAGCTGCTCTCTCCCTTGTACCATATTGGCCAGCATCCCCGACTTCTACCTGCTGAATGAGAGTAGCATCCTGCAGCCTCAGCTGGGACCATCAAAGATGTCTCTGAAACAGGCCAAATATCCCCTGGGGTACAGAGCANGACTGTAGCCTGGCAGGCTCCTCTGTCCACAGGCTTCTCCAGGCAAGAATACTGGAGTGGGTTGCCATTCCCTTCTCCAGGGGCTCTTCCCAACCCAGGAGTCAAACCTGGGTCCCCTGCATTGCAGGCAGATTCTTTACCATCTGAGTTACCAGGGAAGCTGCAATGTAGATACACAGAGGCAGCTAAAATAATATTTTTGTCTACTCAACAACAGGAATTTACAAGTACATCCGTCTGTCCATCATCTAACAATCAAGCGATCTACTTACCCACCTACCTCCAAACCTTTTCAAAACAGATTTTAGGTTGCTTGAGCAACTACTAATAGTAGAGTATAACATCAACAAAGCTAACAAATAACACACTGGAGAAAATATGTTCTGTTAATGGGATCTGCCATATGACAATGGCGTGTGACAGCATCAACATGCCACCATTTCCTTTATGTTGCTGCCGAGAAATTGCCAGGTTATGGGACATGGCTAGAGAGGTTTGTGCAATGAAACTGAGGTAGGAAATCCCTTTTCCCATCTTAGCTTTACTAGTACCTAATCAAGATGTGAAGAGCCGATTCACTGGAAAAGACTCTGATGCTGGGAAAGATTGAGGACAGGAGGAGAAAGGGGCAACAGAGGATGAGATGGTTGGATGGCATTATCGACTCAATGGACATGAACCTGAGCAAACGCTGGGACATAGTGAAGGACAGGGAAGGCTGGCGTGCTGCGGTGCATGGGGTTGCAGAGTCAGACACGCCTGAATGAATGACCACCACCACCACCAAGTAGCTTTGGGCAAAAATCACTTCATTTCAATTGCCTACAGGCAATTGAAATGTGTACCCTGGAGATAAGAAGACTGAGTTTCCAGTGCTGATAGAGGTCAAGGTCAACGCTGTGTACTGATGTGAGAAGAGTTTCCCTTTAGTCAGCTTCTCCCTCTACATCACTGCACACGGCAAGGCTCTGCTCTATGACACAGACACCACTAGCAAGGGCCACAAGTCAGCCTTCAAAACATGAGGCAAGAAGAGGACAAGAAAAGGCAATCAGCACAACCCAAGAAACACATTTCTTTTGGACAAGAAACCAGCATCCTTGTTTTCTATGAAGGGACAGGGTGAGGGGAGCCAGACACAAGAGCTACTTAACTGCCGCAAAGAAACCTTTCCTCTTGGAACTGGGGGTTGGGGAACAACGTAAAGGAGTAAAGAACAAAAGGAGTGCACTGTGATGTGCCTGGAACCATCTGCATTTACAAACTGTACATCAGCAAAATTTCTGTTGTTTTTCCAGTGTGATTTCTGTTGGAATTCTACATGGGAATTTTGGCAGCAAACCACTTATTATTTCAAAATTTTCATTCCCTATTTATTCCCTATGTCACCCCCTCTTCTTTCTCCATGGCCCTACTCCAATTTTTGCATCAAAGATACTCAGAAACGAACAGCAGATTGGACTTCCTTAGTGCCTCCCGTGTGTCAGAGCTAGTTCTATGCACCTAACTGGTGTTTGAGGGGGACTTCCCTAGCGGTCGGGTGGTTAAGACTCTGCACTTCCACTCCACTGCAGGGGGCACGTGTTCCATCGGTGGATGGGGACTGAGACACCACGTGTTGCATGGTCCGGTCAAGAAAGAAAAAAATGTAAATAGGTATTTATGTACTGAATCTTCATACTGACTCTAGGATACTATCATCATCCAATTTTAAAGACAAGAAATTGAGGCACAAAAAGGTCCCTCAAAAATGAATGAATACTTGAGTTCCACCTCCAGTACCCTAGAATAGTAAGATGTGCTGTGCTATGCTTAGCTGCTCAGTCGTGTCCAACTCTCTGAGACCCCACGGGCTGCAACCTGCCAGGCTCCTCTGTCCATGGGATTCTCCAGGCAAGAACACCGGAGTGGGTTGCCATGCCCTTCTTTAGGGGATCTTCCTGACCCAAGGATCGAACTCAGGTGTCCTGCACTGCAGGCGATTCTTTACCATCTGAGCCATTAGGGAAGCCCAGAGTTGTATGATAACATGTTGCATAATGCAGGGCTTTGAGTCAAGTTGGAATAGTTGATTATAATTATTCAACAATTTTCTAATTATAAGAAATAGTAACTACAGAAAAGAAAAATATAAAGAGCATTTATAGTTTAGTTTATGGTAGTGTTATGCCCACTGGTGGTAGCTTGGTTGCTAAGTTGTGCCTGACTCTTGTGAGCTCATGGACGGTAGGTAGCCTGTCAGGTTCCTCTGTGTACATGGAATTCTCCAGGCGAGCATACTGGAGTGGGTTACCATTTCCTTCTCCAGGGGATCTTCCTGATTCAGGGATCAAATCCAGGTCTTCTGCATTGGAGGCAGATTCTTTATGGACTGAGCTATCAGGGAAGTCCACTATCCAGAGATAAATCTTTTATTGTAGAAATTATTTTTGGTAATCTTTTATCTTCTTTTGGATGTATATACATTTAAAAAAACTTAAACTGGAACTACACTGAATATCATTTTATATCATACCTCTTGTACCTCCATTGTGTTTTGCCACATTTTGAAAATATGACTTACAAAAAGAATAATATCAAAATTTAATCTCTTGGACAATTTCAATTATTTTTAGGATTTGTGATTAGACATTTACTTTAAAAAAGTTAATGTCTGCAAATTATTAAAAGTAGTGCTCACTATAGACTATTACTTTCAAACGTTTGGAAAAAAATTAAAAAGACATAGGAGAGCCTTTTATCTATCAAATCTGGTGCTTAAGCTTCCAGTGGACGAGTCATGGTCCCTGCCATCAAAGGACTGATGGGGAAGGATAGAAAGGGATAGACAGAAAATCATGAGCTATGAGGGAGGTATTTTCACGAGAAGAGCCTCCTCTTCTAGCATCTGTACCTGGCGACTCTTCCTTCCTTCTCACTGAAGTCCAGCTCTGTCACTGGTGTTCTGAACTATCCTCTTGCTATTCAAGGACTTGACTCTTTCCACTGCTTCCTCTCCTTTCCACATAATTTATCATTTCTATTGGATCATTCCAACTGACACTCAAACACGTCTAAAATATCTTCTGTTTTAAACCAACCTCCCCACACCATGATCCTATGATCCTCTCTACCTACAGCCCAACTCTTTGCATCTTGTCATTGTGGAAACTCCAATCAATCTTTCGTGTTTTCATTTCCTCAACTCTCCTTTTATTTTCAACCCACTTCCATTGGGCTTACATGTTCTGCTTATTGAAATGGTGCTTTTCACAGTCATTACCAACCAACATCCTGGGCCGATCCAACAGTCACTCCACACAGTAGTGAACACCCCTCATTCCTGAAATAGTATTCTCCAGGTCTCTGTGATGCCTTGTACTTTCCCACCTACCTCACTGTACACTCCTCACCACTTTCTCTTGCAAGCTCTTCTTTCCTGGTCCTATTTCTGTCTGAGTATCTAGTGCCCAATCCTACACCCTCTTACTCTTTCCCCTTTGAGATGATATATCATCTTATGCCTTTATGACTCCCACAACTACATCTTCACATTTGCCTCTCTCCTCTGAGATTCAAACCTAAATGTTCATAACCTCTTGATCTGGATGTTGAATAGGTATTTCAAACTCAATCTGCTCATTTCAGAAGAGTTGAGGACAGCTCTTTCCCCAGTCTTACTACTCCAAACCCACCCTTCCTCATCTCAGGTAAGGTGACCATCCATCTAGATACTCAGGTCAACAGCTAGTGGCCATCCTTAACTCTACTTTCTCTCTCCTCCCACATCTTGTCTATTAGCAGATCCTGCCAGGGCTTTCCCCAAATTATATGTCAGTCTTCCAACTTTTCATCATGTCTGGAACTGCTACAGTCTCAGCCAAAAGCAACTGTCTCTTAACTGCTCTCAATGATTCTAGTTCCTTATATGATACGCAGACCAGTCATTTAAAAGTGTAAACACTAGTCTATCATATTCATGCTAAAAACTCTCCAATGGCTTCCTACTGCAATTAGAAATAAATCCAACTTTCTTTACTACAATCTACAAAGCCCTTTTGATCCAGATCCTATAACTTTCCCCTATTTACTCTGCTCCAACTACATGGATGACCTTGTTTATTTACTGAAGAAGCAAATGCATTCCCACCTCAGGGCCTTTGCACAGGTCATTCCCTTTCCAGAATGCCTTCCTGCTGTTCCAGGTGCTTCTTTCCACCTTCCTGGTTTCTTAACAAATGTCCTCTCTTCAAAGACACCTCTTCCGAAACATCTCAGCTAAAGATATCCCGGTCTGCAACATCCCTTATCCAATTACTCTTTTGATTTTCTTCCTACATATATCTCTTACCTGAATCTATTTTATTTACAATAAAAATGTTTATTTTCTACTTGCCCTCAAGAGTGCACGCTCCATGAGGACAGTAACCTTGATTTAATCATTGCTGCATCCTCAGCATCTACAACTGTGCTTGACACTTAACAATTAATAAATATATATTGGCTAGTAAATGAAGTGTCTCAGTTTTGGAGCATCACAGAGAAGCAGCATTTACAACTGCAAAAAAAAACAAACCAAAAACCAAAAAACCCCACAAACATCCAGACTGGCAACATTTTAATGTATTTAACTCTGGTTATTGTATAATAAGTCATAAGTGCTAAAATCATAATCATACAGTATAGCATGATTTATTTTGCTGACTGTTCATTTTAAAACTTAAAGTTATATGCTGCTGCTCAGTTGCTCAGTTGTGTCCAACTCTTTGTGACCCCATGGACTATATCTCACCAG
Source organism: Raphicerus campestris (assembly GCA_006410735.1). NCBI lineage: Eukaryota > Metazoa > Chordata > Mammalia > Artiodactyla > Bovidae > Raphicerus > Raphicerus campestris. The sequence continues at coordinate 442,061 of SJYW01051405.1, read as the reverse complement.
GCTCCTCTGTCCACAGGATTTCCCAAGCAAGAACACTGGAGTGGCTTGCCACTCCCTTCTCCAGTGGATCTTCCTAACCCAGGGATCGAGCCTGTGTCTCCTGTGTTTCATAATAGCAGTTTTTTAAATTTCCCTCCAACTTCTTCAACATTCCATACTTTAAGAAAAATTAATAAACTTAGTTAAAAAAAAATATTAGGTTTACAGCAAAACTGACCAGAAAATGACAGTCTCCATATACTCCTTGCTCCCACACACGCATAAGGTCCCCTACTGTTGACATCTCACACCAGAGTGGTACACTTGTTACAATCAATGAATCTATGTTGACACATCTTCACCACCTGAAGCCCTCAGTTTACATTAGTGTTCACCTTTGGTGTAGTACATTCTATGGGTTTATACCCACCATGTAGAATCATACTGAATAGTTTCACTGCCCTAGAAATCTTCTGTGTTCTGCCTAATTCATCTCTCTTTACTCCCACTTCCTGGCAACTAGCTGATCCACAGTTTTGCCTTTTTCAGAATGTCAAATAGTTGGACTCATTCAATATGTAGCCTTTTCAGATAATTTGCCATACATTTTAAAATCAAGGCTGAACTGTACTGTACAGTCTATTTTTAAAACTTGGACTTGACCATGAATATTTTCCCTGTATTTAATAAGCAGTTTTAAAATAATTTTCAGTAAGGATGTATCATTAACCACTATTCATCTATTTTAGAATTTTAAAAATATATTTCTATATTTTATTGGTTAAAAAAAAAACTAATATGTGAGAGATGCAGCGTGGGATTGGGTGGATTTCTACAAAGCACTGAACCTGAGTTGGAATCTGCCACTCAATAGCTGTGTGGCCTTACACAAGTTTTGTTTTAGCCACTCTAAGCTTCTCTTGGATATTCTATAAAAAGGAGATAATACCAGTGCTCCTATCCGAGAAATATAAGGGTACTAAGTGGAATAATGTATGTAAATCACATAGGACAAGTGTTCAGTAAATGTTTATTACTCTATCAATTCTCTGCCTATAACTGTTTTCTTAGAACAGAAGTTAAAAGTGAAACTTACTGAGTAAAAGGATCAGTACATTAAGGTTCTGACATATTATTATCAAGCCACCTTTCTGAAAACTACTAATTTATACCCTTATCAGTAACAGAAGTATTCATCTCACTGCCCTCTGGACTATATCACTGATTTTAAATCTTTGCTAATTTGGTGGGCAAGAGGCTAAACACTCACTCTAACATTTTTGATTACTAAAGGTGAAATCCAACATTTTTCTTTTCTTTATATGTATTGAAAATTCAAAAGCTTTTCTCTTGTGAATTATCTGTTTACGTCCTTTGCTAATTTCTTTAGGTTTTCCTTAGTGCACTGCAATAATACTTTTTATTGGTTAAAAGTAATTATCTATGGTTTTCAAAAAATAGTGTTTGTTTTCTTCCCTGACTAAAAAAGAAATAAGTATACGTTATAGAGAATGTGAAATACACATAAAAGTATAAGTAAGAAAATAATCAAACCTCTAAGTGCAGATAAAAATACTGTTAAAATTCTACAGAACATCTTTCAATCTCTTTTTGTTCCTCCATTAATTCTAGGTGAATTGTACTTTTCTATTAAAAAATCAACTTGCAAATTAGCTTACAGCTCTTCCACTTTAAGAAGCATACACAATAGGACAGAACACTTCAGATCAAAAGTAATTAGCACTGGCATTCCTTCCTTTGAAAGAAGATTCTTTTCCTAGCTAAAAATCAATTTCTTAGTAAGATTATCAAAATAATTAACACGCAATAACCTAAATTTTAAAGTTATCCAAGTTTATACTAGTTATTCTAATTTATCCTAAGGTTAAATAATAATGAAGCCAAGAGGCAAATTAATTTCTTCCCTTTATAAGAAAATTTATTGCAGCTTACTTCCTTTCAAGTGTGGCATTACTTAGAGGCTGTCCATGGTGCCCTTCCTTGGTCTTTGAGTTATCAAACTCAAGTCTATTGAGATCTGAACCTTAGTCCCAGGCCTTTTCTTAATAAAAAATTATGAAAACAAGGAGCTATAAGAGTAAATGCTTTGAAAATCAGACCTGGGACAGGAGTCCACACGTTAAAGGCTCAGGAAAGGACTGTGGCATTCACATTGCCGAGCTCAACACCAGAGTCCTCTGGGCCGCCTCAACGACTCAACACACCAGGAGCACGCGGGAGAAAGCCGCGCGCAGCTCCACCCGACGAGGAGAACGCGGTGTGCACGCCCAAGGCAAGCAGCGGGGTCCTTCTGAAATGGTCCTCACTCCCCCTGTCCCCGCCTGCCGTTTCACCTAAGACTAAGTTTAATCATAGAAGTGAGAAGGCGCAAAAATGAAGGGAAAGAGTCTAAGGAGACTAAATACTAATAATGTACTCATTCAGCATAGTCAAGGACCTTTGGTTCCTTCTCAAGGGCTAAGATATCCTGTAAGCTGTCTTAGAGATAATGAAACTCCCACCAGGTGGAAGACGTTAACTACTTGTGACCAGACTGTAGCTACGACATAAGCTGCTGCAACTCTGAGAACTGGGCCCAAAGGGATGGAAACAAACTGACCCTGGAACTGAAGATCAACTGCATCTAAAGCAATCAAGATCAAGCGGATCAGTCAACCAACGACCAGTTTCAAGAAGACTGTCAAAAGTGACTCTGCTGTTTCTACATGTAGCCCCCTCCGTCGGCCTATGAAAGTTCTTGCCCCCTGATTGTCAGTGGAGAGAAGCCAGCCTATGGACACTCGTCCGCCCTTCGCTCAGTGGTCAGCACTGAAATTAAAGCAAGCTTTCCTTCTGACCAACCTGGCCTCTTTATTGGCTTCTGAGCAGCGAGCAGCCAGACCCCACTTTCTGTTACACTTCTGCTTCCCCACCTCAACTCCTACAGTCTGAGAGAAAGAGTCTCAGAGGCTCCTACAGTCTGAGAGAAAGAGTCTCAGAGGCTACCATGTTGATACAAAATCAGTTAGGATGGCAAGTGTAATGTCAGTGAGATGATACTACTTAACACCAGACAGAAAGAGAAAATTCAACATAAACTTGTGCCTTACTTTTCTTTAGACTTATATCCATCAAATATCTTCCTGTAACTGTGGAGAAATCCAGTAGGAGAACCAATAAAAGGCAAGTTAAACTGAAATGTTATCATATTCGGAAGGCCCATCACCTTTCAATAAATAACCAACAGAAAGCTCTTTCTCCATTCAGTCAGAAAGAGACAGGCTTTACTCAAGAAGCTGGAAGAGAAATCCTCCAATTTCACACTGTCATTCATAAACAATGACTTTCCATAGTAAGCATCATAGGATTGCACACGGAGACCTTTGGTAAAATGATACAGAGGCATTAGACGTGGACATAGGAAAGCCAGGAGTGCATGGAGCTCAAGACTAAACCCTTCTCTGGCAGGGTGGGGGGCTGGAATAGTATTTTTTTTTGACAATTGTGTCTCTCTGTCACTCACATTCCTTCACATGTCAAGTATTTTTAATGGCTTAAAAAACCAAGATTTCTCTTTTTTTCCTTAAGTGTCAACAGAATTAATTTAAATTGTGATTGCTTTTATTAAAAATTGTCAGTAAGCGATATGACAAGATTTTTAAAACTAAAAACAGGTAACTTTTTAACGCCTTAAAGTACAATGAAGATACTTGTATATTGCTTTAAAATCATATCAAAAATTTCCCAAGTAATATTCTAGTAAACATTTTAAGCAACTATTTTGATAACATTAAGAATTGTCACTGGAAGCTCCTCACAGTGTATTTCTTTATTTAGCATCTTTTATAAGTCACAGCTGCAAACTAGCCAAATTATACAGACAGGCTGGCAAAAAGTTAAAATTTTAAANCTAGTAAACATTTTAAGCAACTATTTTGATAACATTAAGAATTGTCACTGGAAGCTCCTCACAGTGTATTTCTTTATTTAGCATCTTTTATAAGCCACAGCTGCAAACTAGCCAAATTATACAGACAGGCTGGCAAAAAATTAAAATTTTAAAAGAAAGTGAGGCTACAGTCAACAATCAGAGTTCAGAAATCTCACATCAAGCTAACCAACAGACTATTAATTTACTTAACATTACTCATACTCTAGATCTGCAAAAGCTAAAAACATGTAATTAAAATATATTAAAATATTAATGCCCCTTACCACAGTGCACTGCTAACTGGAGTGTGAAATCAGGCATTACCACATCATTTTTGCCTGATGAGATAATTTTGGTTTTTAAAGAGTATTAAACTAATACATTTATTTTTGCCAGGAAATAATTTCACTCTTTAGTTTGAAAGAAACTAATATTTGTAGTAACCATTCTCAGCTTTGTTGAATTACAAACATATAAAATGAAAGACTGAAATAAGTTTAAGAACCAATCTGTTTTTTAAACATTGTGCAAATCTAGAGCAATGGCTAAGTGAATCCTTCATTTATACTTTTGCTGACAACTTTATATTATTCTCAGGTAAAATAATGTAAAGTCAACTTTGTTAAAGTTAATAAGCTTAAATAATTTTTCACTATTGATTTTTATATGTGGTTGAATTAGTCCTGTATCCTGTTTTCTACTTGACCTATAAGAAAGAGTCCTCAAGAATAAAATCTGGTATTTCAGTATCTTTATGGATCCTTAGTTCTTTTTTAAAATTTAGGCTTATGAAGAAAACTACATCCATCACAAACCTAAACTAGGACTTTTCATATTTACTTTTATTTCAGACCTTCTCTGTATAGTCCAGCATGAATAATGTTAGTAAACAAATAAAAATCTGACTATTACATCCAAACTGAGTTTGGTAGCTTCTCTGTCTTATATTACCCAAGTTATTACTTTGCCTAACTTCTTACTTTTCATCACATAGTTCCGGCATTGCACAGACTAGCTTTGGCATTTTTAAGAAGGTAGAGTTTAAAAACAATAGAAAACTACTGCTAATTTCTTGTTGATGGATGCTATTAACACCTATTAACATCAGTAAGAGTAACAAGGCTGAATCCAAGACAAAATATCAATCTAGTCTGTATCATTGGAAACAAAAGGAAACTCAAGAAAGGAATTTTCATGTATTAGTAAAATATAGAAATTTTTGGTGCTGTTCTCTTATGAAGGGAATCACAACCAAAAATCAGAAATAGCTTTTGAAAATAAGTATGATTATTAAGCTTTTCTAAAGCAGTTAGGAAATTGTCACTCCCCCTTGGAATATTTCTACCTTAAAAATAGTAAGGCCTTACATATAATTTCCTTAAGGAAAGCAAGCAGATTAAATGTCAAAAAAAAAATCTCTATTTTACTCTATGTGTAAAAATAAATATTTCACTAAAGGAATGGGGGGAAAAATGAAGCACATTTAAATAATTTCATTGCACTGGAAGTTGCCAATTCATCTGTGAGTAGTTTCACTGCAGATGAAAAGAAATCAAAATACAGGACAGATGTTGAACAAACCACATTTAAATTCTGTCACACACTAGCATTTTTAAAATGATTTTGGCTCATCTATGAAATAAGGTGCATTTTCCTTGATTTTGAAAAGGGGAAACATCAGGAAATATTTAAAGGCCAATTGCTGCCANTTCTTCTCCTCTATTTTACTCTATGTGTAAAAATAAATATTTCACTAAAGGAATGGGGGGAAAAATGAAGCACATTTAAATAATTTCATTGCACTGGAAGTTGCCAATTCATCTGTGAGTAGTTTCACTGCAGATGAAAAGAAATCAAAATACAGGACAGATGTTGAACAAACCACATTTAAATTCTGTCACACACTAGCATTTTTAAAATGATTTTGGCTCATCTATGAAATAAGGTGCATTTTCCTTGATTTTGAAAAGGGGAAACATCAGGAAATATTTAAAGGCCAATTGCTGCCAATTAACTTTGATCAGTAAAAGTTCTATTTGAATCTTTCAGCTTCTTCTCCTGTCTGAAATAACATACATTTATAAAATCTAGCAAAACAACAACCTGATGATTAATGCCTCTTGGCAGCCCTACCACAAGCTTGCTTAATAGCAGGATTTAAATAAACAACTATCTCTATCAAGGAGAGAGTGAAAATAGGCATATTTTCTCACAGTGTAGACATGAAAACCAATATTCTTTATTCTGAAAAATGCTTCCAACCAAGATCAGCATGTTTGTCAATGCCCATAACACATTTTACTAGCCACTGTACAAAAATTTCCTCCTGAACTATATAGGACAAATAAAACCATCAGCAGTTTGACATAAGGAATCCTGGCAACCCCAAGTGTAGAGGCTTGACTAAACTGTTATACAACCAGCTGGACTAGCCTGACAGCAAAGCACCTGACTCAATCTGATAGGAGTCTGACATGGATAACATATAACATATGCAAGGATCACTAAAGGTAACACATCTCAACAGTGATCATTAACTGAGAAATCTGTACTTCTGATAATCAACACAGTTTAACATTAAAGATTCTTGCCATCAACTGTTACTCCATATCAGTGGTGCCACAGAATCAAACTGAAACTCAACAACCAAAGTAAAGCAAAACAAATTCCACGAAGGCAAAACACATCACCATATAATCAATAATTACGTTACCTCACCACTCCAATTATATGTTCAAAAAATAATATTCCACTGTTATTTCAGGACCAGTCATGCATTTCCAAGCAAGCAACATGAAGAGTATATAGAGGAGTCCTAACTTACTTCCAAATCATTAAAAAACAGGTGAGTGTCGGCCAAGTTGAAAATCATTTCTTCCATTCGCAGTCCAAGGGAAACTGAAGTAGGTGGATCCTGAAAGAAAAATTTTACAGGTCAAGACCATATCTACATCACAGTACAGGAAATAAAGTGTCTCATCGAGAGGGACTTTACATCAGGATAGGCCACAAGACCTGGGCTCCAGTCTTTGTCAGATTATATGACTTATTCTGTATTTGGACTTCAGTGACTTATTTCATTTGAAATATGCCTCTAATGTTGTTGGTACTTTGCCTAACAAAGAAAATATAAACTCCAGTGTTACTCAGACATATAGAGTGGAGGAAATTCACCTTCACACATCTGTTTCAGAAGCAAGGAAATCAGTGACTCAGGAAGACATGTTTTTTATGTTCTACTATAACTCACATTTACTACTGCAGGCAAGAATCCCTTAGAAGAAATGCAGTAGCCCTCACAATCAACAAGAGGGTCTGAAATGCAGTTCTTGGGTGCAATCTCAAAAAGGACCAAATAATCTCCGTTCGTTTCCAAAGCAAACCATTCAATATCACAGTAATCCAAGTCTATGCGCCAACCAGTACTGCTGAAGGAGCTGAAGTTGAACGTTTCTGTGAAGACCTACAAGACATTCTAGAACTAACACTCAAAAAAGATGTCCTCTTCATTATAGGGGACTAGAATGCAAAAGTGGGATGTCAAGAGACACGAGTAACAGCTGTCTTGGAGTACAAAATTTGGCCTTGGAGTACAAAATGAAGCAGGGCAAAGGCTGACAGAGTTTTGCCAAGAGAACACACTGATCATAGCAAACAGCCTCTTCCAGCAATACAAGANTAAAATAGGTGCTCAACAATAATTTTTTAAATTTATAAATGTATTTATTTATTTTATCTGGTACACACATATAGGGCCATAGTTCCTTGAATAGGGATCAAACCTGTGCTCCCAGTAGTGGAAAGGCAGAGTTCTAATCACTGGACTCCTTGGAAGAAAAGCTATGACCACCCTAGACAGCATATTCAAAAGCAGAAACATTACTTTGCCAACAGAGGTCTGTCTAGTCAAAGCTATGTTTTTTCCAGTAGTCATGTATGGATGTGAGAAGTGGACTATAAGGAAAGCTGAGCGCTGAAGAATTGATGCTTTTGAACTATGGTGTTGGAGAAGACTCTTGAGAGTCGCTTGGACCACAAGGAGATCCAACCAGTCCATCATAAAGGAAATCAGTCCTGAGTATTCATTGGAAGGACTAATGCTGAACCTGAAACTCCAATATTCTGGCCACCCGATGCAAAGAACTGACTCATTGCAAAAGTCCCCGATCCTGGAAAAGATTGGAGATGGAAGGAAAAGGGGATGACAGAGGATGAGATGGTTGGATGGCATCACCAGCTTAATAGCTATGAGATGGAGTAAGCTCTGGGAGTTGGTGATGGACAGGGAAGACTGGCCTGCTGCAGTCCAGGGGGTCACAAATTGTTGAACATGGCTGAGTGACTGAACTGAATCACTGGACTGTCAGGGAATTCCTAGCAATATATTTTTTTAAAATGTTTCTAGTGTAACATACTCTCTATATTCAATTGTTCGGTTCGGTTCGGTTCGGTTCAGTCGCTCTGTCATGTCTGACTCTTTGTGACCCCATGAGTCGCTGCATGCCAGGCCTCCCTGTCCATCACCAACTCTGGGAGTTCACTCAGACTCACATCCATCAAGTCAGTGATGCCATCCAGCGATCTCATCCTCGGTTGTCCCCTTCTCCTCCTGCCCCCAATCCCTCCCAGCATCAGAGTCTTTTCCAATGAGTCAACTCTTCACATGAGATAGCCAAAGTACTGGAGTTTCAGCTTTAGCACCATTCCTTCCAAAGAAATCCCAGGGCTGATCTCCTTCCGAATGGACTGGTTGGATCTCCTTGCAGGCCAAGGGACTCTCAAGAGTCTTCTCCAACACCACAGTTCAAAAGCATCATTTCTTTTGTGCTCAGCCTTCTTCACAGTCCAACTCTCACATCCATACATGACCACAAGAAAAAGCATAGCCTTGATTAGATGGACCTTAGTTGGCAAAATAATGTATCTGCTTTTGAACATACTATCTAGGTTTGTCATAAAGTAGTTATCAATATTTATTTAAACACACCTAAAAGATATGGTGAAATTGGATTCAGTGCCAATTTTGTCCATGGGGTTATCACAATGCTGACACTGTAATTCTTCTCTCAAAAGTTACAAATTTAAATGCATACACACATACATACACAAAAGTTTTACTCTGAAATATTCAATGTAGTAAACAAGTTTCCCTAGCAGTTCTTTACTTTCAGTTTTTGGTAAATAAATACAAATAATGACTAAAGCCTGAGAAGACAGGAGTTAAATGATTCCATTGACAAATCAGAGGTTAAAGCGTCTGCCTCCAATGTGGGAGACCGGGGTTCAGTCCCTGGGTTGGGAAGATCCCCTGGAGAAGGAAATGGCAATCCACTCCAGTATTCTTGCCTGGAGAATCCCATGGACGGAGAAGCCTAATAGGCTACAGTCCACAGGGTCGCAAAGAGTCAGACACGACTGAGTGACTTCACCTTACCTTACCTTAAGAACACTTCAAGGATTTTTTTTATGAAAACCTTGGGTCTTTATCTATTTGTTCATATCCATTAATAGTCTTCACTGTAAAATTTCTGAAATCAAGGTTCCAATATGTGTGTGGTCCCACACATGACACAGTTGCTTGCATGGAGAAGTCACACTTCTTAATACTGTACTTATCCTAGAAGAGAATTGAATTCATGCCGTCGACTCTTCTAGGAAGTGCTCACCCAGACTCCAGGCAAACTTGCCCTTTCTAATCTATTGCACTTGTGTCTGTACTATAGCATTTCGATCAAGTGCCCACATGTGATTATAAGAAAACAAAATTGTTTCAGAGGTAAATTGCATTCAATATAAAATGATATACAGTTCTTACACAATAAATGAAAGTAATACCTTGAGATCTTAAGAAAAACTCCAAGTATTTATATACTGTAGTGACCAGCCACGTACAATATGTAATATTCCTTAGATAGAAGAGATTCAGAGCAGTTGTTTAGACGTTCTTTCTACCAGAGTACAATTCTAATTAAGCTCCATGGTAAAATAATAAACTGTGACTGATTAATTCAGCCAGAAGTTATGGTTGAATTGGTTCTATCTGACCCCTGATTTAACACATTGACCCCATCTATAAGAATAGACAAATAATAATAGAATTAGAAAATGTTTATTACTTCAGTCATTTTGAAAATTTTCTTCAAAATTNTAATAAACTGTGACTGATTAATTCAGCCAAAAGTTATGGTTGAATTGGTTCTATCTGACCCCTGATTTAACATATTGACCCCATCTATAAGAATAGACAAATAATAATAGAATTAGAAAATGTTTATTACTTCAGTCATTTTGAAAATTTTCTTCAAAATTTTTATTATCTTAATGTATATATATGACAACTCTAAATTTATTAGTCAAGACTGATATTTCTGGTCCTGGATCATGTAGATATTGATTATTTAAACCTCATCAGTTAAAATCAGGCTATGTTTTATTTATTAGTTTTTTAATTGTACTTTCTCTCTACAAATGTTTTCAAAGATGATATTATCAAAACTACTATTCAGAGTAAAAGATTAATCCTTAATGTAAAAATCGGGAAAAGAAAATTCAGGTTAAAAAAAGCAAGAAAAAGAAAGTTCAGAATAAGAAATTTGTAGAAAGTCATAAGTTAGCCATAAAGCTTAATTCATATTCGCCTAGATTATGAGATAAATAGGAAAAAACAAAGACACAATTCTTATTATCTATTGTCTCCCTGTGGAGAGCAAGCTAACCCATCAAAGCAAGAAGCTTCTGCTTGACCTTGAACTTAAGGAATAGTTGGCTTTGAGTCTCTTTTCATATAAAATGTACTGAGCAAGTGATGATATCATTTGCACTATTTCAAATTCTCATGAGTTTTACAAACCCCTGTGCATTAGTTTCCTATTGCTATTGTAGCAATTTGCCACAAATTTAATGGTGATTGGAAATATATTATTAGAAATACAGTATTTCATAATTATAGAGGTCAGGTTTCTGCAATGAGTTCACTAGGATTCAATCAAGGGGTCAGCAGGCCTGTGTTCCTCTCTGGAGGCAGCAGGGAGGAATCCATGTGCTTCACACTTTTCCAGTTTCTGGGGCCAACCACATTCCTTGGCTCAGAGTCCTCTCCCTCCATCTTCATAGCAGTCAAGATCACATCAAGTTGTTACATTGCATCACTCTGCCTGTCTCCCCTCCCTTTTTCATTTATAAGGACCCTCAATAAACTATGGAAAATTCTGAAAGAGATGGGAATACCAGACCACCTGATGTGCCTCTTGAGAAATCTACGTGCAGGTCAGGAAGCAACAGTTAGAACTGGACATGGAACAACAGACTGGTTCCAAATAGGAAAAGGAGTACGTCAAGGCTGTATATTGTCACCCTGCTTATTTAACTTCTATGCAGAGTACATCATGAGAAATGCTGGACTGGAAGAAGCCCAAGCTGGAATCAAGATTGCCAGGAGAAATATCAATAACCTCAGATATGCAGATGACACCACCCTTATGGCAGAAAGTGAAGAGGAGCTAAAGAGCCTTTTGATGACAGTGAAAGAGGAGAGTGAAAAAGTTGGCTTACAGCTCAACATTCAGAAAACAAAGATCATGGCATCTGGTCCCATCACTTCATGGGAAATAGATGGGGAAACAGTGGAAGCAGTGTCAGACTTTATTTGTTTGGGCTCTAAAATCACTGCAGATGGTGACTGCAGCCATGAAATTAAAAGACACTTACTCCTTGGAAGAAAAGTTATGAGCAACCTGGATAACATATTAAAAAAGAGACATTACTTTGCCAACCAAGGTCTGTCTAGTCAAGGCTATGGTTTTTCCAGCAGTCATGTATGGATGTAAGAGTTGAACTGTGAAAAAAGATGAGTGCCAAAGAATGGATGATTTTGAACTGTGGTGTTGGAGAAGACTCCTGAGAGTCCCTTGGACTGCAAGGAGATCCAATCTGTCCATTCTAAAGCAGATCATTCCTGGGTGTTTATTGGAAGGACTGATGTTGAAGCTGAAACTCCAGTAGTTTGGCCACCTGATATGAAGAGCTGACTCATTTGAAAAGACCCCGATGCTGGGAGGGATTGGGGGCAGGAGGAGAAGGGGACAACAGAGGATGAAATGGCTGGATGGCATCACCGACTCGATGGACGTGAGTCTGAGTGAACTCTGGGAGTTGGTGATGGACAGGGAGGCCTGGCATGCTGGGATTCATGGGGTCGCAAAGAATCAGACACAACTGAGGGACTGGACTGAACTTGTGATTATATTGGGTCAACACGAATCATCTCCATATCAAGGTCATCTTCTCATCTCAAGGCCAATCCATTAGCAAAGTTAATTTCCATGTAATTTAATGTATTCACAATTTCTGGGGAAAAACATGGGTATTTTTTGGGGGTAAGGGCCCTTGTTCTAAGAACTACACCCTGTTATCTGGTATCAGGCATCTGGGAAAACTCAAGCATTTTAACTCTTTATGTGTGTTGGGGAGACAGGATTGAGATGAGGGTATGAGGTGTGACATGTATTATATTTTTATATGTCTTAGAGTATCCTAAAGAAAGTTTGCACATATCCTAGACAAGCAGTTCTCAATCATAGAGTACTTACAATGGAATGTCTGGACTGAGTGAAACTGAAGAGGAAAATGTACACTTATGTCTAGCTAGTACTGAATAGCTTCCAAATCATGTGCCTGTAAAATGTATTATTAACATATAAACACTTAGGAAGGTTAAAGGTGGGTGCTATGAACAGCGGATATCAATCAGGTTCATTTGTCTTTAGTAAACCAGGATTTAAGTTTCTAAGCTTCATAAAGCCCAGTCTGTGTCATCCATCAATAAGGAATAGTCATGGATGCCACAATCTGGCCTGTGTGAAGTTTACTACGGGGAGGATACAACACAGTTTTGGAGGTGGAGGGGTGCAGTTTGGAAAAGAATCTTGAATATTTCCCCAAATACAGGAATTCCCTTGTGATGTCTCATTTACACTGAAAGGTAGATTACTCAGGGCTAAGATCACCCTGCTGCTGTTGCTGCTGCTAAGTCACTTCTGTCGTGTCCAACTCTGTGTGACCCCATAGACAGCAGCCTACCAGGCTCCCCCGTCCCTGGGATTCTCCAGGCAAGAGCACTGGAGTGGGTTGCCATTTCCTTCTCCAGTGCGTGAAAGCGAAAAGTGAAAGTGAAGTCGCTTAGTCGTGTCTGACTCTTCATGATCCCATGGACTGCAGCCCACCAGGCTCCTCCGCCCATGGGATTTTCCAGGCAAGAGTGCTGGAGTGGGCTGCCATTGATCATCCCAGAAACCTAAAATCAAAAGTTTCATTGTATTAGGTGAACAGAACACTTCGGTATCTAATTATATAAACATGGTAAAGCTCTAAGCAGAAACAAGGACAGCTTGCCTACTGAAAGGGAAAGGGTGCCTTGAGACAAATTCTTGAATGCACAGGACACACGTAGTACTGGTTATCCTAAATGTGAAGGTGTTTAGTCATTCAGTCATGCCTGACTCTTTGTGACCCCATGGACTGCAGCCCACCAGGCTCCTCTGTCCATGGGATTCTCCAGGCAAGAATACTGGAGTGGGTTGCCATTTTCTTCTCCAGGGGGTCTTCCCCACCTAGGGATTGAACTCAGGTCCCCTGCATTGCAGGCAGATTCTTTACTGTCTGAGCAATCAGGGAAGCCCGTTGGTTATCCTAAGCCATCTCCTAAACCATTATTGTTCTCGTTTCATCCTGTGTTAGCTCTAAGTTAATACAAAACCCTGAGTCCTGCATTGTTGATCCACGAGCTGCCCTCTAGGTCAGCATACCATAAACACCATACCCTGTATCACCCACTAGTCCCCATCTCACCCATATGCTCAACACTTCCTTCCAAGGCAACGCCTTCTATGAATGCTCCAGCCAACCTCCTGCTCATACACCTTAAAAAGTTTCCATTTACTAGAGGATCAAGTCCAAAATCCTTGGCTTTGGCATTAAATGTACAACACAGCTTGCCCAATCCTACTTTTATAGGTATAGACTTTTAAAACTCCAAGATAATCAGACCTAAACCTCTCATTTCATAAAGGAAGAAAACAAAGCTCAGAAAGATTAAGGACCTTGACTAAGGTCATGCTACTAGTGACAGGTAAAGAATAGAGACCAAGATCCTCAGATTCCCATTCTGCTCCGCCACAGATGCCCAGGAGTATTTTCTATTAACCCCAGTACTGTCTTAGTCTTGGTCTCAGATGCCTTTAAATATGACATGTATGCCTATGGCTGAGTCATGCTGCTGTTTGGCAGGAACCAAAGAAATTCTGTAAAGTAATTATCCTTCAATTAAAAAATAAAAGCAAAGAAAAACATGACATGTCCATGCTTTGCTACTGCATTATTGACAGTAGATTGGGACTTAACACTAATTTTTTTAAAGAAAACAATATTGTTTTTCACATTTAAGCTACCAATAAAAGTGCAAAATCTTTTTTATAATTTTTACAATTTTCTGCCTTCTAAGTATTTTATACCTTTTTCAAATTCTTGCTAAAACGTGCAATTTATTTTGACATTCTTTATTGAAATCAATCATTATATTGCCTACAAGATATTTATACACTGTCTTTTTTTATGTCTGCCCCTTTCCTCTTCCTCTTCTTCCTTTTATTATTTTTTTTAATTTGTCTATTTTTACATTTAGTCCCAAAGCTACTTTAGAAAAAAAAATTTCAGATGGCTCGTGAGAAATCATATCATATAAGAAATACAATGAGATAAAAATACAGCATAAAAAGAAGTAAAAATATAGATGGAGAGGAGGTAATGCCAGGAATAGTACTAGGAATGCAAACAATAGTGATCTACATGGGAACAGAAGCTGGAACACCAACTTGACTTTTACATTTGCCATCAAGTGATGTGTAAAGAGAAGACATGTCAGTGAATCATTTTTTTATTTATAAAACTATTTGTATATAAATTAATGAGATATCATTGTTGTTAGGGGAAATTACCTATGTCCTGACTAATAAGATTATGGGAGCTCTTCCTAAAGAAAACACTATGTCATGCAGTAACTCTATTTTTGAAAACACGTACAGGTGCCCTCTTACTAAATGTTATCATTGATTTTAATTGGTGAACTCACACACACACACACACACACAAAAAGACATTAGACAAGAATTTCTCGTTCTAGCTTAAGTAAGGAGAGGAGAGCTCATTTTCAAACTTTAAATATGAAAAAACATCTAGACAAACTCCAATTCAAGACTTCCCTAGAAATCATCAGAGATCTGAGGTTACAGAGTAAACATCCAGCTTGGTACCGCAAAAGAGAGTGAGCAGTGCACGAGAAAAAGAGGACCTGAGACTCTAAGAGATGGACACCCCTTAAAAAGCCACCTGAAAGTTATATAAGCTGGTAAGAAGCTTCAGCTAGACATTTTTGACAAATTACCAAAATAAACTATAGATTAGGAAGAGAATTAAAGCACCTGGGGCCATAACATGGGCGTTTCATGCCTTTCTGCAAGTTTTTCTTCCAAAAACCACAGCAAGTATACATAGTTGAAGACAACCCTGAGAATGCTTGAGCCAAGGCTAAAATTCACACAAAGCCATCCTTCCTGTCTTTCCTAGGAGACAAATGCCTTAATCTTCTGGAGGAAGGAGGGAGAGGAGAGGACAGTGAGGGACCAGGAAGAGAAGGAGGAGGGAGGAAGCAGGAGAACAGCAGCCGAACCCTGTAGCCTGAGGGCGGAAGAAGTGACCAAAGGTGCAGACAGAAAGCTCAGAGCCAAAGGGAGGGGCAGAAGTGCCTGCGAGGCTGGGCTTTCCATGAGAATCTTAATGCCTTTCTCATCTTGTTTCACTCGGAGGGCTGAGCCTAGAGATAGTTCAACCGCTTCCCCAGGGGAGCAGGGACACACCCAAGAGCCATACCCCCAAGACACAGATGTGCTATACCACCTAAGACCAACACTCATCAGAACACTAGAAAATGCATAACCCCGCCTTGCCCTCCCCCACCACACTNATTACCTATGTCCTGACTAATAAGATTATGGGAGCTCTTCCTAAAGAAAACATTATGTCATGCAGTAACTCTATTTTTGAAAACACGTACAGGTGCCCTCTTACTAAATGTTATCATTGATTTTAATTGGTGAACTCACACACACACACAAAAAGACATTAGACAAGAATTTCTCGTTCTAGCTTAAGTAAGGAGAGGAGAGCTCATTTTCAAACTTTAAATATGAAAAAACATCTAGACAAACTCCAATTCAAGACTTCCCTAGAAATCATCAGAGATCTGAGGTTACAGAGTAAACATCCAGCTTGGTACCGCAAAAGAGAGTGAGCAGTGCACGAGAAAAAGAGGACCTGAGACTCTAAGAGATGGACGCCCCTTAAAAAGCCACCTGAAAGTTATATAAGCTGGTAAGAAGCTTCAGCTAGACATTTTTGACAAATTACCAAAATAAACTATAGATTAGGAAGAGAATTAAAGCACCTGGGGCCATAACATGGGCGTTTCATGCCTTTCTGCAAGTTTTTCTTCCAAAAACCACAGCAAGTATACATAGTTGTAGACAACCCTGAGAATGCTTGAGCCAAGGCTAAAATTCACACAAAGCCATCCTTCCTGTCTTTCCTAGGAGACAAATGCCTTAATCTTCTGGAGGAAGGAGGGAGAGGAGAGGACAGTGAGGGACCAGGAAGAGAAGGAGGAGGGAGGAAGCAGGAGAACAGCAGCCGAACCCTGTAGCCTGAGGGCGGAAGAAGTGACCAAAGGTGCAGACAGAAAGCTCAGAGCCAAAGGGAGGGGCAGAAGTGCCTGTGAGGCTGGGCTTTCCATGAGAATCTTAATGCCTTTCTCATCTTGTTTCACTCGGAGGGCTGAGCCTAGAGATAGTTCAACCGCTTCCCCAGGGGAGCAGGGACACACCCAAGAGCCATACCCCCAAGACACAGATGTGCTATACCACCTAAGACCAACACTCATCAGAACACTAGAAAATGCATAACCCCGCCTTGCCCTCCCCCACCACACTGACAAGCACTGGGGGGAGGTAAACTGGAATAGATCTAGGGATGCTGCAAGAGACAAATTCCCTGGCGCATAAAGCAAAAGGAAGATGAAAATCTGATAGGAAGCATATCCAGCTTTCAACAACATTATTTGCGACATAATAAACAAGGTGTGAAACAGCACAGTCTGAAGGCACAAAGCAATCATACAAGCTCAAGATGCAACACAAATATTGAAGCCATCAAACATATAATGAAAAGGAAATATAATAACAGGATAAGAGCTCTAATTTGTAAAGGTAGACAAAACGCAAGGTCAGTGAAGCAATTTCAGTAAAGAAATTGAAATTATAAGGCAGAATCCAATGGGTATATCATAATAGAAAACAGATATATTTCACAAGTGGAGGCGAAATACAGACTCTCACAAACAAAACTGAGATGATTCATTGTCAGAGTCTACTCTCTATATAATAAATATTAAATGACATTCTTCAAACAGTTGAAATGACATCAGAAAACTTGACCTATTCAAAGAAATAGAGCATCAAATGAGAATAAAGGTGAAATATGTTTTCTTACTTTTTATTGCTCTAAAAAATAACTTCTCTTCAAGGCAAATTTACATCAATGTATTGTTTTCATAGTATATGTAAAACTGAAATAAATGCCACATGTGGCACAGAGTGAGAGAGAGGAATTGGGAATACACCACTATAAGACTTTTACTACTGCATGTGAAGATATATAACATCATTTCAATTTAGAATCAGACTTTTTAAAAATGTATATTGTATACCATGGATAACCACTAAAACAGATTTGTAAAAATAAATATTAAAATAAGTCAATAGAGAAAATTAAATCAGAAATATTAAAAAAAAAAAACCCTCAAGATCAAGGAAGGCAAAATGAAGAAGGAAAAAATAAAGAACAAATTTTAAAAAATAGAAAACAGTTATCAAAAAGGTGTAATTAATGACAGAGGATGAGATGGTTGGATGGTATCACTGACTCAATGAACATGAGATTGAACAAA
Source organism: Raphicerus campestris (assembly GCA_006410735.1). Taxonomy (NCBI): domain Eukaryota; kingdom Metazoa; phylum Chordata; class Mammalia; order Artiodactyla; family Bovidae; genus Raphicerus; species Raphicerus campestris. The sequence goes on along the minus strand of SJYW01051405.1, from coordinate 424,098 downwards.
CTCCAGGAGACAGTGAAGGACAGGGAAGCCTGGTGTGCTGCAGTCCACAAAGAATTGGATATGACTTAGTGACTGAACAACAGCAAACAACATTAATAATCGCATTAAATATTGTTTGTTTAAGCACACCAATTAAAGTCCAGAGATGGTGAGATTAAAATCGCTGCAACCCATCCCAGTGTTCTTGCCTGGATAATCCCACAGACAGAGGAGCATGGTAGGGTATAGTCCCAAGAGGTTGCAAAGAGTCAGATACAACTGAGTGACTAACAACAAGAAGACAAATTAATCAAATCTGACACAATATTCACATGCATTCAGATAAAAATTTGACACTGTTCAATGGTTGTTTTTGGTTTTTCTTTACATGAGATTTAGACTCTGTACATGGACGAACTTTCAAAACATAGTTTTGGTCACATCACATTGTTCATCTTGTTGCTGATCAACTATAAAAAATTTTAACTGAAACAAACATTTCAGTTATATTTCCTCTTTTTAACTGATTGTTTCCATATTTGCTATTATATGATATATACAAAGATGATATATATATAAACTTTAAAAGTTATTCTTCAAAAAAGCGTATCCATTGTGTCTACTTTCTCACATTTATGGAAGAGTATCAATATGCTTGCAAGTACCCTACTATGCTGACTCTTCAATGCTGATGATTTTTACTTACTAACAGTTACAGCTGAAAAAGGGTGGTGGCTCAGATGGTAAAGAATCTGCCTGCAGTGCAGGAGACCTGGGTTTGATTCCTGGGTGGGGAAGATCCCTTAGAGGAATGCATTGCAACCCACTCCACTATTCTTGCTGGGAGAATCCCATGGACAGAGGAGCCTGGCAGGCTACAATCCATAGAGTCATAAAGAGTCGGACATGCCTGAGTGACTAAGCACACACAGCTAAAATTATTATGACGTTCTGTTGAACATAGAATCATTAAAAAGATCTAAACAGGCATTTCTCCAAAGAAGACATACAGATGGCTAACAAACACATGAAAAGATGCTCAACATCACTCNCCTGCTTTAAACAAGTAAAATATTGGGCAAATATACGAAACTGTGTTTTTAACCACCGGTCACCAGGCAGCACCGGACTGTGAACATTAAAAGAAAGAAAATAAATGAGGGAACTATATTCTTGGGCTTTTTGCTTGAAGGGAATATTTAAACTGTGTTGAAAAGAAGAAAAGTGTACTCTGAGCTGGGGGTTGGTGGGAGCAAGGGCTTTCTGAGCTCATGATAAAGACAGAGGAGTTCAGAGAGGCCAAAGCAGCTGGGATTTGCAGAACAGAGTATTGAAAAGGAGGGGGTTAAGCAGAGAAAAAAAAACCCATTGATCTGCATAGCATTGTCTTAAGTCATTGGTGTATTAAACAAACAAACAAAGCCCCTTAAAACAGAGCATATAGATGGCTGATCTTTCAGTCCTGTCTGACTCTTTGTGACCCCATGGACTGTAGCCGGCCAGGCTCCTCTGTCCNAAAAAAACCCATTGATCTGCAGAGCATTGTCTTAAGTCATTGGTGTATTAAACAAACAAACAAAGCCCCTTAAAACAGAGCATATAGATGGCTGATCTTTCAGTCCTGTCTGACTCTTTGTGACCCCATGGACTGTAGCCGGCCAGGCTCCTCTGTCCATGGGATTCTCCAGGCAAGAATATTGGAGTGGGTAGCCATTCCCTTCTCCAGGGGATCTTCCCAACTCAGGGACTGAGTCTCCTGCATTGCAGGCAGATTCTTTGCCATCTGAGCAACTATGAAGACCTATTAGGAACTTTGTTTTTATTGTAGAAAAAAGCTTCAAGACATAATGCACTTGCTAAATAATAGTAATTTAATGTTGATACTTTAAAGTTCCAGATGCATTTTCTTTCAATCATGGATTTACAAAATAAATGTATTTCTCCAGTAAAATGTTTACCTTTTCTCATTTTTATTTTCTTTGATATGGAAAATTGACATGGTAATGTGGCTAATTTTAAATCTTTCTGAAAATTAATATCATGTTGCAATGTTATAGGAAATCCACAGACCTTGTAATATAAGGTGCAGAATAGAGGCTGCATATAAAACAGTTTATGTGCCAATACTGGGTCCTATTTACACTAAAACATAGCTTTACTTGTCACAAAAACAAGAATGATACAGTTTCAGCACTCCAAAGAAATTGTCAATGATGAAAATGTAGCCGATCTCAATTCTAGGATATAGAGTGTTTTAGAAACATATCTAGCTCTACACGGAATAAGGACTGGAATTCATCAAAACTACCCTTTGCATTTACAAGTCATCAGACAAATATGTTATTTGAGGTCCCTGCCTATATAAGCATGATTTTTGAAATGCTGCAAAGAGATACTCTGCATCATTAATCAATCACTAAGCAGTGTCTGACTCTTTGTGACCCCGTGGACCCCAAGCATACCAGTCTTCCCTGTTCTTCACTATCTCCAGGGGTTTGTTCAAATTCATGTTCACTGAATCAGGGATGCTATCCAACCATCTCATCCTCTACCACCCCCCANAGACAAATATGTTATTTGAGGTCCCTGCCTATATAAGCATGATTTTTGAAATGCTGCAAAGAGATACTCTACATCAGTAATCAATCACGAAGCAGTGTCTGACTCTTTGTAACCCCGTGGACCCCAAGCATACCAGTCTTCCCTGTTCTTCACTATCTCCAGGGGTTTGTTTAAATTCATGTTCACTGAGTCAGGGATGCTATCCAACCATCTCATCCTCTACCACCCCCCTTCTCCACCTAACCTTACTCTTTCCCATCATCAGAGTCTTTTCCAATAATTCAGCTCTTCGCATCAGGTAGCCAAAGTATTGGAGCTTCAACTTCAGCATCAATCCTTCAGACCACAGTGAGATACAATTTTATACCCATTCAGATTGCTATTACCATTAAAAAAATAATAAAAAGAAAGAAAAAAAATAAGAAAGCAAACACATAAAGAGAAAACACACAAAAAGAAAAAAGTGTTGTTTAGGATGTGGAGAAACTGGGAAACTTTCATATCACTACTGTGAATGTAAAATAGTGCAGCCGCGGTAAAAAGCAGTACGGTGATTCTTCAAAAAATTAGAAGGAAGTGTTAAATGATCCGGCCCCTCCATTTCTCATGTGTACCCAAAAGAACTGAAAGTAGGGACATGAACAGATAACTTCTTTACCTATCCATCTATTGATGGACATCTAGGTTGCATCCATGCCCTGGCTATTGTAAATATTGCTGCAATGAACACTGGATTACATGTGTCTTTTAGAGATAAACCCACACACCTATGGGCCCCTTATCTTTGACAAAGGAGGCAAGAATATACAATGGAGAAAAGATGGCCTCTTCGATAAGTGGTTCTAGGAAAACTGGACAGCTACATGTAAGAAAATGAAATCAGAACACTTCCTAACACCATACACAAAAATAAACTCGAAATAGATTAAAGACTCAAGTGTAATGCCAGAAACTATAAAGCTCTTAGAGGGAAGCATAGGCCGTTCACTCTCTGATATAAATCATGGCAAGATTCTCTCTGACCCACCTTCTAGACTAATGGAAATAAAAACAAAAATAAACAAATGGGACCTAATAAAACATAAAAGCTTTTGCATAGCCAAAGAAATTATAAGCAAGATGAAAAGACAGCCCTTAGAATGGGAAAAATCATCGCAAACGAAGCCACTGACAAAAGGTTAATCTACAAAATAGATAAACAGTTCATACAACTCAATATCAGAAAAACAAACAAACCAATCAGAAAATGGGCAGAAGACATAAACAGACTTTTCTCCAAAGAAGACATCCAGATGGCTAAGAAACACATGAAGAAGATGCTCAACCGGCTACAATGAGATATCACCCAACACCACTCAGAATGGCCATCATCAGAAAAATCTACAAACAATAAATGCTGGAGAGGATGTGGAGGAAAGGGAACCCTCCTGAGCTTGTGGTGGGAATGCAAACTGACGCAGCCATTATGGAGAACTGTATGGTGACTCCTTAAAAAACTAGGACTAAATCTACCCTAAAATTCCAGTACTGGCATATACCCTGAGGACATGCGAGTGAGTACCTGCTAAGTCGCTCCAGTGTCTAACTCTTGCCACCCTATGGACTGTGGCCTGCCAGGCTCCATGGCATTCTCCAGGCAAGAATATTGGAGTGCATTGCTGTGCCCTTGGCATGCCCTCAGGGATCACACCCGCATTGCTTATGCCCCCTGCGTTGGAAGGCGGGTTCTTTACTACTAGCACCATCTGGGAAGCTCCATGAACTGGGCATGTACCCTGAGGAGATGATGGAAGTCAACGGCTATGCATCACTTATTGATGGAGAACCACAAACCTGGACATCTTCAAATAAGAATAAACTCCGCTCTCTCAATTATCTGGATTACAATTTATACTTAATCATATTTTATACCAGTCATTCAACATATATAATATTTCCTTCCATAAATATGTGCACTTCTAGTGATGCCTTGATTTTATATTTGCACTTAGAAAACAACTTAAAATGAGGAAGAAAGAATATGTTTATATTTTTCTCTAGACTGTTTCCATACAAGCAGTGTTTCCTCCCACCCTTAGATAACATTTCAGACAATATGTTTCCCCTCACTGTTTTAAGTGCATCTATCTGATGATATTGATTCTTTTTAATAGGGCAGATATCTTTATCAAACAATGTAAAAGTGTTGCATTTTCTCTAGTCATTAAGGATGTTTGTATATATTGCTAAAAATGAAACGCTGACCTCTTGAAGTCTAAAGGAAACTCATTGTACAACATACACTGTTTGTCAAACACCCGCCCTGGTTTCCCGCATTTTGTCATGAACTCTGCCGTGAACCACTTACCCCAGTCAAGGCCTGAGATTCCTTCTGGTGTTTGGAGAGGGTCCACTTTATGGCAAGAGTTGGAGAGCTCTCCTAACAGACATTTTCTTTGTTTGGGATTTTAAAAGGAATTGAACTCCAGTACAGAAAGCTCATTACATGCAGTGCAAGCAAGTCGCCTGTTTCAAGATCCTCATGCTGGGCAATCATTACTATAAACACATGTATATGTAAGCCTTTAGAAAGGTTTTCTTTTTTTTCCCCCAAGAGATGCCATTCAGTCTGGATGAAAATTCTGTCCTTGTAGAAATTATTGACATTTGGTCATAACAATTTCCACTAGAGGTGATATAAACTTTACTCTAAAATGGAAATCTTAAGTTCCAAGGACCTCAGCAATACTAAGGGTCTGACATTGCCAATGAACATTTGCATGGAGTTTTCAGAGATTACGTGGGCATGGAACAGTCAATTAAGTATACTTGATTATATCCTGGAAAAAAAAAATTAGTAGGGAGAGGGAGGGAACACAGAAGCAGCCCAGGGCATAAGAAAAGCTGTTACTTGAAGAGTCTCATTGGTTGGATACCAGTTTGCACAACTATCCCTGAATGTCTTTTGACTCTCACTTATGTTTACTAAAAAAAAAAAAAAATCCTCACAAGTCACTTATTTCAAAGTACTCATCAGCAAGACTATCTGCTGTCACACCTGTCTTTCAAGAAGCATCGTGGTCCAAAAGCCAAGAGAAAGCATGCCTGTCTTTTAGAAAAGAATCTCGAGTCTCTTCTTAAATTAATACCTGGCAAAGTAGCAGCAGATGGTAGATTTCAAGAGGTGGTCTGCTATAAATGAATGACAAGGGAATGAATGGATGGATACATGCATAAATCAAATGAAGGAGGCGTGAAGAAAGTCTATTCAAACTGAAGCGCTTGTGATGACTATCAATCAGGTCATCTAGGCTGACATCCTAAAACACACACTGAAAGAACTAGTGCCGATTCCCAGGGTGGCACAGCAGGAAAGAATCTGTCTGCCATTGCAGGAGATGCAAGAGACGCGGGTTCAATCCCTCTGTCAGGAAGATCCCCTGGAGTAGGATATGGCAACCCACTCCAGTACTGCCTGGAGAAATCCCACGGGAAGGAGCCAGCCGGGCTACAGTCCATGCGGCTGCAAAGAGTTCGACATGACTGAGCACACACGTAGCACAGCATGAAAATAACTCTCGATTCAAGTGAGCAGAATAGAGTAACTTCCACAAAACCTTAGCATCACATACCTCACTACTGGCTCGCCTACCATCGCAACGGCATTCACCTGCCTGCATTAGCACGGAGCTTCCCCTAGAGTCACCTGCTGGCCTGTGAGATCTCTGTATGTATCAACATTGTCTTATTTTATTTCTTCATTTCCTATGGAGTCGCTGGCTGCTACAGTCCAGCTGGTAGAAGTNATTCAAGTGAGCAGAATAGAGTAACTTCCACAAAACCTTAGCATCACGTACCTCACTACTGGCTCGCCTACCATCGCAACGGCATTCACCTGCCTGCATTAGCACAGAGCTTCCCCTAGAGTCATCTGCTGGCCTGTGAGATCTCTGTATGTATAAACATTGTCTTATTTTATTTCTTAATTTCCTATGGAGTCGCTGGCTGCTACAGTCCAGCTGGTAGAAGCTGCCTTTTCAAATGACCTAAAATATACATGATGATCTATAACTAAACTTTCGAAGCTCTTTAAGGCAGAAATCCACAAAATATTTAAGAGGAAAATGGAAGATACAATAGAACTAGGCTATAAAAATTATATTATAAATGAGATTTAGTCTACCAGTTTCTTAAAGATAGAGACCACATCTTATTTATTCCTGTATCTTTGGGACCTAGTTCAGGGCCCATTATAGCTACCTCCTTAGTTTGTCTGGAATAGTTACTAATACCTTAAAAGTATTTATTCATAAATAACTGAAGAGATGATTCTGTGTTCTCATTTAGGCCTATGCACAAAAAATTTCAGAAATCAACCCTGAATATTCATTAGGAGGACTGATGCTGAAGCTGAAGTTTCAGTACTTTGGTCACCTGATGTGAAGAGCCAACTCAGTGGAAAAAACCCTGATGCTGGAAAGATTGAGGGCNGAGCACCCTGGTAATAGCTAAAAGTAATCTTGGAAAACAGATTGGGGCATTTGGTAGTTGAAATTTTCTAAAATCACATGATAAAGCATTATGATTTGCATTTCTGTTGCTTTATTCTTTGAAAGCACTACTTCAAGGTGATTTGGTGTAAAGATTCTATTTATTATCTTGATTTTAATAAAACCCAAATATTGAAATTTACATCCGAGCAAAAAATTAATCTAAAATGAAAACTGTACCGTCAAAGATTAGGCTCTACCTGAGACCCACCCCCATCTTCCATGACATCTACTGTGTAACCTCCTTCAGTCCTCTTGCCTTCTTACACGCTCATCTATAAACCAAGATCTCCTTACGTGCTCGTCTGTGAGTCAGGATCTCAATNACCTGAGACCCACCCCCATCTTCCATGACATCTACTGTGTAACCTCCTTCAGTCCTCTTGCCTCCTTACACGCTCATCTATAAACCAAGATCTCCTTACGTGCTCGTCTGTGAGTCAGGATCTCAATTTGCCAACCCTGGGGAAGAGGCATGGGATGGGACAGACAAATGCCCCAGTCAGTCAGATTCCAGACAACTCTGTGTATTCTTTCCACCTTCCTTAATGCCACTGTGCATTCTCTCTCCACCTACCAATGCCTCTCTAGGTATAACATTTATAAATAGCATCATGCTAGCGTCATATGTGAATTGTGGGACAATTCACAGCTGTCTGCTGATTTCTCAAAGACAATTGTGGATAGTTCAGACAAAAGCAGTTTTGTTTTGCGTTGAACAGTCTAGAGTTTTTTTTTTTGTTTTTTAATCCTAAGTGGAGGTACTTCCCTAGAGGTTCAATGGTTAAGAACCTGCCTTGCAACGCAGGGGACGCTGTTTGATCCCTGGTCTGAGAGCTAAGATCCCACATGCTAGTTGCATGCTTGGCTGCAACTACTGAGCCTGAACCCTCTGGAGCCCAAGTGCCACAAGTAGAGAGTCTGGGAACCCCAGCGAAAGATCCTATGTGATGCAATGATGATCCAGAGGGCTGCAGCTGAGACCCGATGGAGTCAAACACATTGTTTGTTCATTGATCAGTCGATCAGACGTGTCCAACTCTTTGCGAGTCCATGGCCTGCAGCACGCCAGGCTTCCCTGTCCTTCATCATCTCCCAGGGTTTGCTCAAACCCATGTCCATGAAGCNAGTGCCACAAGTAGAGAGTCTGGGAACCCCAGCGAAAGATCCTATGTGATGCAATGATGATCCAGAGGGCTGCAGCTGAGAACCGATGGAGTCAAACACATTGTTTGTTCATTGATCAGTCGCTCAGACGTGTCCAACTCTTTGTGAGTCCATGGCCTGCAGCACGCCAGGCTTCCCTGTCCTTCATCATCTCCCAGGGTTTGCTCAAACCCATGTACATTAAGCCAGTGATGCCATCCAACCATCTCATCCTCTGTCGTCCCCTTCTCCTCTTGCCCTCAATCTTTNTGAGTCCATGGCCTGCAGCACGCCAGGCTTCCCTGTCCTTCATCATCTCCCAGGGTTTGCTCAAACCCATGTCCATGAAGCCAGTGATGCCATCCAACCATCTCATCCTCTGTCGTTCCCTTCTCCTCTTGCCCTCAATCTTTCCCAGCATCAGGGTCTTTTCCAATGAGTCGGCTTTTCATATCAGGTGGCCAAAGTATTGGAGCTTCAGTTTCAGCATCAGTCCTCCCAGTATTCACTGGGATGCAATTCAGGGTTGATTTCCTTTAGGACTGACTGGTTTGACCAAAAACATAAAGAAAATTTTAAAAGTTTCTAAAAGTCCTACATGGATAAGGCAGAATTTTAAACAATAATGATAATAATCACACAATTTAGGCCGAGCAGATATCCTCAGGTAGTTAAGAAGAGGAGTGAAATTCACAGAGCCCAGTGGAAGCAGCTCTCTGGGTGCAGATATGAGGCAGGCGAGTGAGTCTTGAACCAAATACCACCCCGCGAGCGCATTGCACAGCTGGGCTGGCAGCTGCCTTTGCTTTATTATCCAGCTGGCTGTTGGGTCTGTGGCTGGGTCTCAGCCCTCTAAATATGCTTCTTTCAATTTAGACCACTCATGCCGAAGGCCAAGGTCATTTTCACTGATTCTTCTGGCGACACTGACAGGCACATTCAGAAATGAAAAGTGGAGCTTCAGGAAGTAAAAGCTCTAAGCACACGCCCAGCATTATCATCTTTACACAAATTAAGTCCATGAAAGCTGGCACGCAACGGACAGTCATTATTTTATGCAAAGGTAGCACAAAGTCCTACTTTTCTGTGGCTCTTACAGCCATTAGAATCAAAGCTAACGAATGCCATTGCTGTCTTACTTCCAGCACAATTACTGCACTTTGATAAAATACACCCAGGGTTCTTTCCCAGAAAAAGGCAGTGTCAGTAATGTAGCTCATACTAATCAAAAGCAATTCTGGACAGAAAACATTCATTTTATGAATATAGAAATTTCTTCCATTATATCTGAGACAGGGTGTGATGGTGGCATTCTGCAGAGCTACAGGGCAAATCATGAAAGTAATTTACTGGCCATGAAAGAAATTCTTAATCAGAAAATAAGGCTCATTTCGATAGCTCTGCTATGAAATGAGTGGTGATGGATGGCCAATAAGTGGATTTTACTTTTACGTGCTTCATATTCTTACTTTCCTGGAATTATGGTCAACAGAGGTGACTACATTCCTGTATGTTTTCCAATGGTTTTTGATAAAATTATTAGGCATTCTTCATAATATTAATTTATAACTCTTCAAATTGTAAGAATTTATATAGACATATTCATATTAAAATGCATTAAATATACAAGAGGGGAAAAATGCTCCACAAGCTTTCTAAAAACAAGCATTGTGCTTTCCTGGTGGTTCAGTGGTAAGGAATCAGCCTGCCAGTGCAGGAGACACAGGTTCGATCCCTAGTCTGGGAAGATCCTATATGCCGTCTGGAGGGTACGCCCATGCTTCAGGACTATTGAGCTTGTGCACTGGGGCCCAGAAACTGCAACTACTGAGCTCACACGCCGCAGCTACTGNTCCCTAGTCTGGGAAGATCCTATATGCCGTCTGGAGGGTACGCCCATGCTTCAGGACTATTGAGCTTGTGCACTGGGGCCCAGAAACTGCAACTACTGAGCTCACACGCCGCAACTACTGAAACCTGGGGCCTAGAGCCTCCTCAGGGAGAGACGCTGTGGCAATGAGAGGCCCCTGCGCCACAGCCAGAGAGGAGCCCCCGCTCGCCGCAGCCGGAGGAAGCCGGCGCGCAGCAACGAAGACCCAGCACGGACAGGAGTACGTAAACGGATACATAAATAAATGCAATTATGGAAAAAAAGAAAGAAGCATTAAGGGATGCCAGGACTGGTCTTCGCAATGAATGTTTCTGGGTGTTTACTATTCTATTTTGCTATTTGAAAGACAAATTTCAGTCGCTAAGGAGCAGACAGGGACATAGCTTCCTTCCTCTCCCTGGAGCACCGTGTTTCTTTTTTTTTCTTCTTGTTTTATTTTCTCTGTTTAATTTTGGGGACAAACACACATGGGAATGATTAGCTCTGCATTTAATTCTTGAAATAGGAAAACAATTCTTTTGCTGACGCTTCATTTAAAATCTCTTGACTACTTCCTCCTGTTTTGATTTGTTAGTCAATATTATCAACTAATTTGCAATTAACAACCTGATTCATCTTCATAGTAATCCTACAGTGAATACTATTGTGATCATCATTTATTTTAAAAGTCACTCAGTCGTGTCCAACTCTTGGCAACCCCATGAGCACATCCATTTCATGAACGAGAAAACTAAGATACCAAAAGTCTCCCTAACTTGATGACAGTCATCCAGCTAATGGGCAAGAGGGATGGAACTTGAGGCTATGCAGTTTCACAACATAAAGTCACGTTTTAATCCTGATTCAGTGGCTGACTTTTCCTGGTACTATTGTCTCCTGTTAGTTACATGATACACGTAAATATTGTGATATCCGTGATGGCATGTGAAAGGTAAATTCCATGTTATTTCCCTCTGTTTAATACTGAGATGAAAGAGACTGAGAGAAGTTAAGTAATAGATCAGATATTATAGGATCAAAGTACAGAGGATTCTGAATTCAGTTTTGTTTTTTTCCCATAGCACCATATTGCTGCGAATTCCTGTGACTTGGAGAAGCGATGCATTCACTATGAGTATTATATAATTATCTTCACTATCAGAAAAGCATGCATTAATACATTTTTATATGTGGCTCTATACCACAGTCCTTTATTAGCAATAGGTTTTTAAAGAAACTTGACTTAAAAATGAGCAGAAAAGTTAAACAGAATTCAGAAATATAAAGAATAAGACATTAGCATATTGGTACATTAAATGATTTAATCTTTGTATTATGAGAAAAAAGTACAGATGTGAAAAGTCTTCTTAAAAATTTGATTTTTAGGATGATCTCTGGGAGAAGGCATTGGCGATCCACTCCAATACTATTGCCTGGAAAATTCCTGGTGAGGTCGCTAAGAGTCAGACATGACTGAGCGACTTCACTTTGACTTTTCACTTTCATGCATTGGAGAAGGAAATGGCAACCCACTTCAGTGTTCTTGCCTGGAGAATCCCAGGGATGGAGGAGCCTGGTGGGCTGCTGTCTATGGGGTCGCACAGAGTTGGACACAACTGAAGCGACTTAGCAGTAGCTGCAACATTAACTGGTTAAAAAAAAGGCAGAATATTTTTTAATCTAATCAGTTTTCATGATGAGGTTCTCACTAAAAAATATTAAAATGCTTTAGCAAAATTAATACACATACATACACACAAATTTATAAGTTGCTAAAAAGCAGCTTGCTAAATAGTACAAAACAATTGTGTGTGCATGTTCATAAATATGATATGTGAAGAAAAAATAGGAAGGCTAAATATTAGCCACTATTTCTACTGGTTAGGTTTATGTCACATATTTTGGTAACTTCTATAATTACGTTTGGGGAAATGAGAGTATATTTTTTTCCTACTAGAAAAAATAGGTATATAATAAATAATTAGAAAAAAACATGTTTTACCAATCAAGAAGTATAACACATAGAAATAACATACATCATTTTGTATGGGAATTAATAAACATATATACGGTAGAGAGAAATTCATGTGAAGGTTTTACTAAAATTCAAGATAGGTTTTTTTTTTCTTTNAAAATAGGTATATAATAAATAATTAGAAAAAAACATGTGTTACCAATCAAGAACTATAACATATAGAAATAACATACATCATTTTGTATGGGAATTAATAAACATATATACGGTAGAGAGAAATTCATATGAAGGTTTACTAAAATTCAAGATAGGTTTTTTTTTTCTTTTGCCACTTTGTTCCAAATCTATTTCTCCCAGCATTACATGGTTTAGTAATTGTGTAATAAAATATCATTGCTACTTTAGTTAAATAATATTCAACATAACAGAAAATAAATATTGTATAGCACATACAAAACTAAAAAAATCATAAGAAAAATAAAGAGAATTGTATAAAGACCTAAAGGGATTCACTTTTGTTTGCATATACACAAAGAGATTCTATACGCTTTATTGCATTATAGTGCAAAAGCCCTTATGAGACATATACCTCCAACATGTTTAGAAATCATAAAAATGAGACTTGAAGACACGGTGTTCTAATGAGAAATAAAGTATCAGAAATGCAGAATATTTGACTGAATATAATGGCAAGCTTGTGCTAATTTTTTCTTTTTTTCTTTTCTGTTTTTCAAGTTTAGGGTATGGAGTAATTAGGAGTAAGAAAAGCTGCAACATGGAAATTGGTTCATAGAAAGTCTGTGGAAAATGTCTTCTGGACCTCCTAGTTTATTATTGGATCATAAAGCAGGTGAATGGTCACAGAGTCCCAAATATGATGCCAGAACCAAAACAAGCATGTGTGCCTGGACGCAAACTGAAGGCAGTAACAGGTCTACAGAGTCCCGCCTGAAGGGGCCTGGGAGGGATTCTTCAGCACCTCTCTGCTCAGGCAAAGACTCAAGAGCAGAGGGAAGAGCCTCTTCACAGGAAGGGCGGAACGGGTTCTCAGTGTGCAGACTGAGTTTATCTAAAAGCAAAAGAGGAGGTGTTATTTCTCTCTCTCTTGAGTACTTCAGTTCTAGACATCGTTCCTTATCTGCCCCGCCCAGTGTGCAGTTATCTGCTCCGCTGAACAAGGCAGCAGGTAACTGACAGATGGTGGACGTTCACCCCGTAAGAGCAGAGGGCTGGATTATTTCCCGAAGCGTTTAGTGATAAGAAGGGAGGTGCAAAGATAGCAAAGAAGAAGCTGAGAGAAAACTAAAAATACATATGTGTATCTGTAAAATATATGTTTTTGATATATAATATATGCTTATATACTATATAGTTAGCAAAATATCCATTTACTATATATATTCACACCTATCGNACGTTCACCCCGTAAGAGCAGAGGGCTGGATTATTTCCCGAAGCATTTAGTGATAAGAAAGGAGGTGCAAAGATAACAAAGAAGAAGCTGAGAGAAAACTAAATATACATATGTGTATCTGTAAAATATATGTTTTTGATATATAATATATGCTTATATACTATATAGTTAGCAAAATATCTATTTACTATATATATTCACACCTATCGATGGTGTCAAGAAGACCATGTAAGGTTACAATCTTAAAAATATTAGAATTTGAAGAAAGACACTTATGCAGCAATGTTAAATAAGGAAAAAGTATTTTAAGTTTGAATAAAATTATTAAAGAGCTATAAGATATGGAATGAAGCATTGATTATCTGGTTATATGATGGTTTAGTTCATTTGGGCAGCTATAACACAATATCACAAACTGCATAGCTTATAACAAAAATGTTATTTCTCATAGTTTTGGACGCTAGAAGTCCAAGGTGAGAACAGCATGGACTATGAAGGCCCTCTTCTGAGCGGAGACAGCCAACTTCTGATATCTCCAGGTGGTAGGTGGAAGGGGCTGGGAGTCTCTTAAGGGTCTTTGCCATAAGGGCAATACTCTCATCCATGAGGGCTCACTCTGCCCTTATAGCCAAACCACCCCCAAAGTCCCTACCTCCTAACTCATCACTCTGGGCACTAAGATTTCCAAGTACAAATTTTGGAGGGACGCAGACATGAAGTCTGTAGCATGGAAGTATTTAAGTCTGTGATGTGCTAAACTCAAGAGCTTGCAACCTGTTACAGAAAAAAAAAAAAAAATGTGCTAAGGGAGGAATCACAATGGATATGAGAACACACAGTAAAGGACCTGACGATTGAAGACTTGAGAACAGGACAGCAATGTGCGACGGGCAGGACCAGTAGACTTTGTTTTTGCTTTTGAAATTAATTTGTCTTGGAGTATAGTTGCTTTACAATGTCGCGTTAGTTTCCACTGTACTGTAAAGAGAAAGAGCTATACATGTACATATGTGTATGCCTGTTAGTCACTCAGTCATGCCCGACTCTGCGACCCCATGGACTGCAGCTCCAGAGAACCACCAGGCTTCTCTGTCTATAGGATTCTCCAGGCAAGAATACTGGAGTGGGATGCCATTTCCTTCTCCAGGGGATCTTCCCAACCCAGGGATTGAACCCAGCTCTCCTGCATTGCAGGCAGATTCTTTACCATCTAAGCCACCAGGGTAGTCCTCATACATCAACAGGACTTCTTTCCCATCAGGTCACTGCAGAGTGCTGAGTAGCGTTCCCTGCGCTCTACGGTGCGTCCTCATGATCCATTTTATAGACAGTAGTGTACGCATGCCAATCCCAATCGCCCGATTCCTCCCACCCAGCCCCCTTCCACCTTGGTATCCACGTATCTGTTCTCTACATCTGTGTCTCTAGTTCTGCTTTGTAGATAAGATCATCCGCACCAGTTTTCTAGATTCCACCTGTATGTCAGCATGCAATATTAGTTTTTCTCTTTCTGACTTACTTCTCTCTGTATGACATGGACAACAGAAGATGAGATGGTTGGATGGCATCACCAACTCGATGGACTTGAGTTTGAGTAAGCTCCGGGAGCTGGTGATGGACAGGGAGACATGGCCTGCTGCTGTCCATGGCGTCGCAAAGAGTTGGACATGACTGAGCAACTGAACTGAGACTTTTAAATAGAAAATATTAGATGGAAGAATGCATATAATTGATACAGAAAGGATTGGAGAAAGAATGCATAGTATGGGAACAGAAAACTTCAGGAAGCAGAAAGGGACGGGGTTACTTTAAAGATGAGAAGAGGTATCTCTTCTTCAGAACTCTCACAGAAATAAGGGAAGGGGTGTGGAAGCAGATTACGTGCAAGGGAAGGGTGGTGGGGAGTGGGTAAAGCAAATCCCAGCTGTCCTTAAATTCATAACAAACAGATAGAAGCAAGACTACAGACCAGTCTAAGGTGCCAAGCAACTGTGAATACAAGTGTCTTGAATAAGAAAGCAAATCTTAAGAAAGACTGTGCTTAGAACTACTTTTATGAGAGACAAGGCCCCATGCAGATGGGCTTCATGCCTTGCATATAGTACAAACTAATGTTTACTGCATAAAAATCACAAATAAAGGCGATTACCAGACATGACTGCTTTATTTTGGAGTACAAACCTGTGATTCTGTCTCACTGTTTATGGGAAACTCTCCTATGTCTGGCTCACTGTGGCCTGATTACAAGCTGCAAGTTCTTTATCNTTCAAGAATGCGTTTGTAGACTGTTTCCCTCCCCCCCCACTTCCCCCCACACCCAGAGTGGCTCACAGCTCAGAGCGGGACAGGAAGCCAGCCAACGCTCGCTGGCCCCATGGAATTGGGAAGTTCAAGGTCAACAGGGCAGACCAAGACAAGGCCACAAGAGGCCTTCAAGGATGCTGGCACCTATAGCCATAGCAGAGGTACTAGGAGAGCCACCTCCAGAAGAGTGATTTAAGGGCAGGGCAAGACATTTTCTTTGGCTGGAAAGTGTAGTCCTAAGTCTGCTGCGAGAAAAATAGAAGGCAGTTTCAATCACAGCAATGTTCCCTGAACTCTACGGGGAGTCATTTAAAAATTCTAAGCAGGGTTGTGATTTCCTTGCATCCAACTCTTAGAAGATTTCTGTGACAGCTCTTTGCAAAATGAATTAGGGGTTATTAATATTCGGATGATCCTGGTGACTAGATAAGGAAAATGAAAGCTTCCACCAGGGCAGTGGTGACGGGGGTGGAGGGGACACACGGAGCATAAAGGTCTACAAAGTATAAACGGCAGGACCTGGGGAAGGAGTCTGCGCGTGAGCTGGGGTGGCAGTGAAATCAGTGCCCAGCTGAAGACTTCCTGGTTTGGATGGCCATATAAATCACGGCACCAGCACAGAGAAAAGGAAGTTAAAAAAAAACCAGTTTGGGAGAGAAGATGATGATTTTAATTTTGGGCCTGGGGAGTTCAGGTAACTTTAAGATAGTTCCATGGAGATGCCTAGGGCATAATTGGATATGTGCGTCCAGAATTCTGAATTATTAGTTACAGCAATACAGAACATACAAGATGATAAATTGCTTAGGAAAATTGTGTGAAATAATATGCTGGTCCTTAATGGCTGGACCCAGAAAGTCTAAAGGAAAAGGGAGAAAGGCAGTCCTGCTCAGCAGGCTGTGCTGTGCTCGCTTCAGTCACACCCTTTTGTGACCCGTGGACTGCAGCCCGCCAGCCTCCTCCGTCCATGGGATTCTCCAGGCAAGGACACTGGAGTGTATTGCCATTTCTTTCTCCAGGGGATCTTCCCAACCCAGGGGTTGAACTCTGGTCTCCCGCATTGGAGGCAGATGCTTTAACCTCTGAGCCACCAGGGAAGCCCTGTCTTTACCACTAGCGCCACCAAATATAAGCCAATATGATGACAAGAAAGCTTGAAAAACAAGAAAAGTTCATGTATTAAATGGACAATGGTGTCAAGGGTTGCAGAGAGAGCCAAAGAATATAAGGGGGAAAAAAATAGGTGATCTCTGAAGAGTTGGGAGAGTATTTCACCATGAATTTTCTCTTTTTGCTAAAAATATAATGATAACTAAAATGACTTATTTCATCAAATCTCTAAGCCTTTGGTCCTTTTAGAATGCTTTACAATTTCATAAGCCAGTGAATGTCAAAAACACAATGCTGGCAGTCTCCCTTCTTGGATATGTCACTTTCTTTGGTGACAATACATTAAAAAAAAAAAAAAATCAAAGCACTCTGATTAGATATTCAGAAGTTCATCTATGAAGATGAAAGGGATCATTTTCATTGAGAAACTATGGTAAAGCCAATGAAAAATAGGAACAAATGAGACTTAGGAGGAAGCCAGCCAGATTTTTTTAATGTTGTTAGAGTGATGGATGGCAAGAGAGTGCATAGTTCAAAGATGGCCCCAGAATCCTCCCCATTCCACACGATGTGGCTTGGACCCTCCTTCACATCCTCCTCTTCCTTGAATTTGGGAGGGCTTGTGACTCACTGTAACTCATACTGTTTAACAGAAGTGACTGTGTGTGACTTACAGGGCAGGGTTGGACAAGGCAGGCAGTTTTCACCTTGTTCCCTGGACCGCTCATTCTTAGAGCTCAGAACAAGAAGACGGCTTCCCTGAGGTCACAGGCTGCTGGGAGGAGGCAGCATGAGGGTGTCTCATCCAGCAAGCCTAGTCTCCACCTCCTCCCACTGCTGGCTAAAGACAGATGAGTCAACAGGCTTGGTGGGGGTTCCAGCACCGCAAATTCCCAGCATTGTGTGCTACCTGAGCCCTAGCTGGAAGCACGGACAGGTTCACCCCACTGCCATCCCTTAGTTCCTCACCCTAAGGATTCACAAGAGTGCCTGGAATCTGTTTCATTGCCTTTTGCTTAGAAATCCACCTTTTCCGCCTGCTCTTTTATAGGAATGGGTCATTTCCATGTTCGTCAATGAGTTGCTCAAGTTGGCTGAGTCCGATGAGTCTTTGAAATGGAAATTCCTTCTTCACTGCAGCCTCCCGACCCCAGCTCTGACATTCCACTGTGTCATTTGTGCCTCTAGCACAAAACAGGCGCCCGTGCTGCACTTTTACTTTCCTTTTTCCTTTTGACTATAAATCAGGAAACAGCACAGGGCCTGTCTACGCTGAGTCACTGAGTTGTGTCCGACTCTTTGTGAGCCCAGAGACGGTAGCCCGCCAGGCTCCTCTGTCCATGTGGATTCTCCAGGAAGAATACTGGAGCGGGTTGTCATGCCTTCCTCCAGGGGACCTTCCCAACCCAGGGATCGGACCCAGGTCTCCTGCACTGCAGGCAGATTCTTTACCAGCTGAGCCACTAGGGAAGCCCAAGAATACTGGAGTGGGTAGCCTATCTCTTCACCGAATTTAATGCATTTTGCTGGAAGAGGTATGAATGAGTGAACAAATGAATGAAAGAACTTTTATTTATTTCACATTTCTAGAGCCTGACCCCCCAAACCAATGAGTTATAGCCAATCCAACTAAAGGAGAATGTAAGATCACCACTATATTATAAATAAAGCAAAGTATTTCAAGTATTTACTATAATGCATGCCAATGCACCCATAAGGAATTTTTTAAAATAATCACTATCTAAATATTGAGCATCTGTTTTCTTTATATGTATATAAGATTAAGTTATTATTTAAATACTATTCTATTTATACTTTTTAAAGAAAATATAAAAGTATGGAACATCAAGACATGTTTATATTAGTAATTTGCTACAGCTTATTTGTGAAATTAAAAAAAATACTATAAATGTTAAATAAATGATTCTTTTCCATCTTAATTTTAAATTTAAAGCAAAAACTCTTTATATAATTTGTACAAAGAATACTACCTTAGGATGACTTATTGGGAGATATTGAAACTAGTAAAATCTCAGTATTTTACAGCAAAAGAATCACAAATCAAAAGTCTTTGCTTTTTAATTTTTTAAAATTTTCTTTGTGACTGTTACATGCAAGATGGCCAAGTGAAATGGGAAGATAACTGGCTTACTTCTAAGTCGTAAAGACCAGATTCGGCTCCTGATTCGGGAACAGAGTAATAATATGATATCAGAAATTTTATTTAACTTCTTGTTCTTTTTAATTACCTCATCTGACAGCCAGGTATAATAACACCACCTGTATCAGGTTGTTAAGGGAAATAATGGGACAATTTAGGTAATATGAACAGTGCCCAGTATAGAGTAGACACTTCCAGAGTCAAAGAATTAGTCATTGACAAGAAAATAGATAGTGAAAGTGACTTGTAATGCCATTATGGAGAATGGAGAATAAAGGTATTTGTCCTGCTCACTCCACAAGTTTGGTTAAATTAATGATTAAATAGCGAACGCATCTGGTGGAGCTCAAAATCATAAGGTGGTTGGCCAGTACAGAAAAATACCATTTCACAATGAAAGGATGAAGGCTCAAAGGCTTAAACTGAGGTTGTTTCTTTTTCCTAAATGAATATTGCACATCATAATTAAAACAATATTAATGATCATACTAACCATATGAGTTTGAAAGGGTTTATGATCTACCACCTTAAGTCACTCTAGATCTTAATAAAGGTTTCTAGTCGTGCCCTTGGCTTGACCTTTAAACCATGTCTGCCTCACAGTGTACTGATCCTTTGCCCAAGAGTCATGTCTTAATTTCAGCGTAATCTGCCACCTGGAGAGGCTATGAGTGAGCAGCTGTTTTAGTAGCTCCTTTGCACTGAACAGGTCTTTTTTCTTTTTTCTAAATTCTCTATCTCCCTTCACATTTGTCACACACAGGTCTTGAGATGAGGCCAAGTGGCTCTCAGATCACTACCTTGCCTGGAAATCACTTTACTAGATCATAAGCATGACTAAGAAAACTTTTTAAAATTCCTCACATTATGGCAAGCCATGGTGTTACATAACTTTCCCCTATTACATAACAAGGGTCTTCTTTCTGCTGGTGTTTGATATCACTGTTTGGTTTTCCTCTAAGTCTGTCCCAAATTCTCACTGAAACCCACCAGGCTTCTTCTCACAGCCTCTCCAGGCTCTCGCGTGAACCATGCCCCTAATCCCCACTCCCTGTTTCTGCCCCCTCGCTCATACCAGAACAAATGCTCCATGCCTGGGCTCTTAGAGCATCAGATTTCTTCTAGGTACCGAACGATGCACTGTTTCACCATAAAATCAAGTGGCTTTGAACACCAAAAATCATTTTATTGTCTGTTAATTTTTCCTATGGTCATGTATGGATGTGAGATTTGGACTGTGAAGAAGGCTAAGCACCAAAGAATTGATGCTTTTGAACTGTGATGTTGGAGAAGACTCTTGAGAGTCCCTTGGCCTGCAAGGAGATCCAACCAGTCCATTCTGAAGGAGATCAGTCCTGGGATTTCTTTGGAAGGAATAATGCTAAAGCTGAAACTCCAGTACTTTGGCCACCTCATGCGAAGAGTTGACAAGACTCTGATGCTAGGAGGGGTTGGGGGCAGGAGGAGAAGGGGACGACCGAGGATGAGATGGCTGGATGGCATCATCGACTAGATGAACATGAGTCTGAGCGAACTCTAGGAGTTGGTGATGGACAGGGAGGCCTGGCGTGCTGTGATTCATGAGGTTGCAAAGAGTCGGACACGACTGTGTGACTGAACTGAACTGAAATCTGCTATGTGAACCAAATTTGGAGAAAGTACCTTCTCTCTCAAACTGTGATGCTGGAGAAGACTCCTGTGAGTCCCTTGCACTACAAGNGAGAAAGTACCTTCTCTCCCAAACTGTGATGCTGGAGAAGACTCCTGTGAGTCCCTTGCACTACAAGGAGATCAAACCAGTTAATCCTAAAGGAAGTCAGTCCTAAACATTCACTGGAAGGAATGATGTTGGAGCTGAAGCTCCAATATGTTTCAGCCTTAGCATCATTCCTTCCAAAGAACTCCCAGGGCTGATCTCCTTCAGAATGGATTGGTTGGTTCCCCTTGCAATCCAAGGGATTCTCGAGAGTCTTCTCCAACACCACAGTTCAAAAGCATCAATTCTTCAGCGCTCAGCCTTCTTCACAGTCCAACTTTCACATCCATACATGACCACAGGAAAAACCATAGCCTTGACTAGACAGACCTTAGTCGGCAAAGTAATATCTCTGCTTTTGAATANGAACAGACTAAACATTGGAAAAGACTGTAATGTTGGAAAAAGTTGAAAGCGAAAGAGGATGGCAGAGGATGAGATATTTAGATAGCATCACCGACTCAATGGACATGAATCAGAAAACTCTGGGAGACAGTGGATGACCAAGAAGCCTGCTGTGCTACAATCCATGTGGTCTTAAAGAGTTAGACACACCTGAGGGACTGAACGACACCAGCAACCTTGTCTCTGTCCTGAGGCTTCAGTAGAAGTTGGGAGGCTTCGGATGGCAGGACTCCAGGATTGAAATCATCAAAGCGCTGCTCACACAAGTCCGACGGCTTATGTTGACCTCAATGGGACTGTGCATTCCCAGCACATCCTAATATAACAGATAGACAAGGCTTGTAAAACAACAGATGCTTATTTCTCCCAGTTCTGATACTGGGAAATACAAGATCAAGGCGCCAGCAGACTGGCTCCTGGTATGGACCCTTCTCCTGGCTGGCTGTTGGCTGCCTTCTTGTGGTGCCCCATCATGGCAGAGAGGGGAAGCCTGGTACCTCTTCCTCTTCTTGTAATGGCACTAATCTCATCATGAGGAAACCTCTCTGCCCCGGAGACCTCATCTAAAGCTAATCACCGTCCAAAGGCCCCACCTTCAAATATCTTCACACTGGGGATTAGGGCTTCTGCATCCAGACCGGGTGGCGGGGGAGACACAAACACTCAGTCTATAACAGGCCGTCAAGGAGAACACAAATGTTGTCTCTCCAAGTCGGTACTTGGCTTCCTCACAGTGTGATGAAGTGAAGTGAAGTCGCTCAGTTGTGTCTGACTCTTTGCAACCCCATGGACTGCAGCCCACCAGGCTCCTTGGTCCATGGGATTTTCCAGGCATGAATACTGGAGTGAGTTGCTGTTTCCTTCTCCAAGGGATCTTCCCAACCCAGGGATCAAACCCAGGTCTCCCACATTGTAGGCAGACGATTTACCTTCTGAGCTACCAGGGAAGTCCCCACAGCATNATGAATACTGGAGTGAGTTGCCGTTTCCTTCTCCAAGGGATCTTCCCAACCCAGGGATCAAACCCAGGTCTCCCACATTGTAGGCAGACGATTTACCTTCTGAGCTACCAGGGAAGTCCCCACAGCGTGATGACTGGGTTCCAAAAATGAGTGTCCTGAGAGAACACAGCAACAGTTGATGGCACTTTTATGAGCCTCACTTGGCACCTCATTTGCACCACTTTCACTGTAGGTTCTTGTTTGGGGCGGCCCTGAGATTCCACCCAAAAGGATGGAAAGTGAAAGAAAGGGAATTCGCTCAGTCATGTCCAACTCTGCAACCCTGTGGACTGTGGCCCGCCAGGCTCCTCCATCCATGGGATTTTCCAGGCAAGGATATTGGAGTGGGTTGCCGTTTTCTTCTCCAGGGGATCTTCCCAACCCTGGAATTGGAATGCACTCACTAAATGAGAACAGGTTGACATCACACAGAAAGAAAAATATGTGGAATGGAGTCCATTGTCGCTCCAACTGTGGAAGATACAATCTAGCCCAGTGGCCACGATCTCTTGTTACAGACAGTAAAAAGCAATGAACCACAACACAGCATGAGCAGTCTAAGAAAGAATTCTGCCCACAAATATAAAAATTTGTTGTTCCTTCACTAAGTAATGTTCAACTCTTTGGGGCTCCACAAAGTGCAGTATGCCAGGCTTCCATGTCTTTCACTATCTCTTGGAGATTGCTCAGACTCATGTCCATTGAGTTGGTTGGTGAGCATTCCAACCACCCCATTGACCTGGAATGTATTCATTCTTATCAATATTAGTATTTAATGTATTTTGATTAACTGTAACTATTTCATGATTTCAAGTAGCAGGATTGCAAACTTGAAACCAAAAGCAATTTTTTTTTTCCCCAAACAGAGGGCACCCAGGAGCCCACCAATTCATTCTATCTAATCTAGAAAATGTATTTTATCTAGACAGATTCCAAAAAGCCACACAAATGCACATGATTTTCAGGCATAGGCTGTCAGCCCAGGCTTGTCCCACTGGTGTTATTACAGAATCATATTAAGTTGTCACTTGGAAATGCTTGTGCATAGAAAAGGTTTTTCTCTTTCATATGTATAATCTTTACTTCAATAAAGAAATCTAGCTTGGAAGACATTTTTTTCATGGTTAGTTTTACATCATTTTTTCCTAAGAGAATTAAATGTCAAAACATATATTTAAAAATATACAGTAGCAGTCCAAAGTATAAGCAGCACAATCTACTCTGAAATATACATTTTAGACAATATATAGGATATATGTGTCATGTAATATATAATAATATGAACTTATCTCATGTAAACATATTTCATGTTCTTATTCTGAATGTCAAATTTTGTTTCTTTCTTTTTTCTTTCTCTTCACCCATTCTTTCAGCTGCCAAGCATTTTCCAAACATTGTTGAATTTCAGATGATGCTGCCAGCTGCAGACTTTTCTGCATTACTAATTTTCAGACATCACTTACTTTATAACACTTCACACAGCTGTCTACCCCCGGCTTAAGTGACTTTCTGATTTCTGAACAAGAAGTAGCTATACAAATAATGGCTTCAGACCAAGGTCCTTGGCAGAATGATTTCATCCACCGGGTCTGGCACGGGAAAAAGTCAAGAAAAATGAGTTTTTAATTTCTATTAAGTGTCTGCATTTTTTCCAATCAAGTGAAAAGGACAATTAAAACTTTGCTATGGAGCATGTCACACACATATATCTTAGTGTGTTTTATCTAATTTCACTTCCCTTGCATAGAAGCAGGCTTTTATTTTTTCCTTTTTCATTTCCCTGCAGTAGAGTATCACTGTGATTCTGGCAATGTTTTCTCTTATTCGTTGTAACCAAAATACACCCTGTCCTTCAGGCAGCTATTAATTATAATCAAATTGAAAAAATGATCAGAAATCTAGGTCTAATGGCCTTAGTATGGCAACATTCAATTATATTAATTTTTTACCATACCCCAGTATATTGTCACCCTGCTTATTTAATTTATATGCAGAGTACATCATGAGAAATGCTGGGCTGGAAGGGGCATAAGCTGGAATCAAGATTGCTGGGAAAAATATCAATAACCTCAGATATGCAGATGACACCACCCTTATGGCAGCAAGTGAAGAGGAACTAAAAAGCCTCTTGATGAAAGTGAAAGAGGAGAGTGAAAAAGTTGGCTTAAAGCTCAACATTCAGAAAACTAAGATAATGGCATCTGGTCCCATCACTTTATGGGAAATAGATGGGGAAACAGTGGTAACAGTGGCAGACTTTGTTTTTGGGGGGCTCCAAAATCACTGCAGATGGTGATTGCAGCCATGAAATTGAAAGACGCTTACTCCTTGGAAGGAAAGTTATGACCAACCTAGATAGCATATTCAAAAGCAGAGACATTACTTTGCCAACTAAGGTCTGTCTAGTCAAGGCTATGGCTTTTCCAGTAGTCATGTATGGATGTGAGAGTTGGACTGTGAAGAAAGCTGAGTGCCGAAGAATTGATGCTTTTGAACTGTGGTGTTGGAGAAGACTCTTGAGAGTCCCTTGGACTGCAAGGACATCCAACCAGTCCATTCTAAATGACATCAGTCCTGGGTGTTCTTTGGAAGGACTGATGCTGAAGCTGAAACTCCAAATCTCTGACCACCTGATGTGAAGAGCTGACTCATTGGAAAAAACCCTGATGCTGGGAGGGATTGAGGGCAGGAGGAGAAGGGGACGACAGAGGATGAGATGGCTGGATGGCATCACTGACTCGATGGACATGAGTTT
>SJYW01051405.1:378980-396118 GCA_006410735.1 Raphicerus campestris | reverse complement strand
AAAGTTATGACCAACCTAGATAGCATATTCAAAAGCAGAGACATTACTTTGCCAACTAAGGTCTGTCTAGTCAAGGCTATGGCTTTTCCAGTAGTCATGTATGGATGTGAGAGTTGGACTGTGAAGAAAGCTGAGTGCCGAAGAATTGATGCTTTTGAACTGTGGTGTTGGAGAAGACTGTTGAGAGTCCCTTGGACTGCAAGGAGATCCAACCAGTCCATTCTAAATGACATCAGTCCTGGGTGTTCTTTGGAAGGACTGATGCTGAAGCTGAAACTCCAAATCTCTGACCACCTGATGTGAAGAGCTGACTCATTGGAAAAGACCCTGATGCTGGGAGGGATTGAGGGCAGGAGAAGGGGACGACAGAGGATGAGATGGCTGGATGGCATCACTGACTCGATGGACATGAGTTTCAGTGAACTCCAAGAGTTGGCGATGGACGGGGAGGCCTAGTGTGCTGCAATTCATGGGGTAGCAGAGTCGGACACGACTGAGCGATTGAACTGAACTGAAACCCTTTCTATCTAATATGCTGACAAAATATACTGATCAATAAATGCCTTAGGAAAAAATTTCTTATTTAAAAAAAGATAAAATAAGAATAAACACATTGGTAGAGACTTGGGAGCAGAAAAGGCAGTGTCATTTCAGAATCCATTATCTGTTTTCTAGCTTTTGCTGTTCTGAAATAATTTGACTCTGAAATTGTAAAATTAATTTCATGTAAACTATATAAGATGATTCCAGGGTAGATCAGAGACAAAGGCATACTATCAGATGAGATGGATCAGTCATTTCTAACTTTCTCCAAAGAGTTTTACCAAATCTTAGCATCACAATAACATCTCAGGTTTCTTTAATGTTCTTTAATTTTACCAGCTTTACTATAAGCTGTACAAATAAGTGGGCTGTAAAGTGCACTTAAAGCCAAAAGGAATAATGGCAAATACCACTGATAAACGGTTCTACTTGGAAGTCTTTTTATCACTATTTTAGCAGAATTAAACAAAAGCCAGAAAGAATTTATGGGACCTTCACAAAGGAACTTGAAAAAAACTTTTTTTTTCCTAAAAAAATTTTTTTTCTTTTTCTAAAGGAGTAGGCTGAATCTCAAAGTGCATTTAAAATTTAGCCCATTGCATTCTGAATACTATCTTAAATATGGGGCAATTACAGTTCTATCCTAAATGTTCTGACTTTTCACAATGGGCATATTAAACAAAACTGTAGCTAGGTCTCGAAATTGGATTGCACTTCATCCTGCTCTCTAGACCAAAACCAAGATGAGCTGAACTTGCCAATCATCGTACACTTTGAATATGCGAATATATCATCAAAGTAAGAGAATAAAAGGAAACAGGTTGTCTTTTCAAGGGCTAGAGACTGTGCAAATGGCTTTTCACTGCCCCTTTATGAGAGATATATGGAGGAGTCGGGGGAGAAGTTGGAAGTGGGTTTTATTCCAGTTGAAGAACGAGGGTTTCCAACTCTGTTCTGTCCACCTGCATGTGAGGTGGGTGCGCTGCCTAACAGCTAACTTTGTTTCACAAAAGTGCAAGACAAACTGTTCAGGGCTTGATGAATATGACCATTATCTGCTCATATTCTTCACTGAAATTGCAAGCAATTTTAGTGGAAAAGACACCCAAATCTATATATATCTGGACTTTTCTTACCATTTTGACTTTATGAATAAATACAAAAAATGCCTGTCCCTCTATAGTGCATTTCTCAAACCAGATGAAGTAGGTAGTCCTGCCCTAATCCCAACTTAATAACTTGTCTTCCATGACAATATTTATAGTAGTTATTCCATTCACTTACTTCTTGAAAATTATCCATCAGCAATGCTCTAGTCCTAGATGAGCAAACTATACCTTGTGTTACACAGCTTGCTTTTTGTACTATAAACTGAGACTGAATGTCTGGTCTTTATCTTTGCCAGTTTGCTTTCTGGTTTGCCATAGTAATCAGCTTTTTTTTTTTTTTTAATGCATGAAGAGGAAAATTTTTGTATGTATATCTCAAGGGAGATTTTTTTATCATATCTGGTCATTTTCTTTCACTTCAGCATTCATCTCACTATTTTAATTCAGCAAATAAATCTAAAGCATGGACTAGGTCACAGTCTCCTGAGATGACACATGGTACCTTTGCTTATAATCTGGTAAACAGCCATTTTATTTACATGTTTATTTTTCCTCCACTTGAATATAAGCTATATGAGATCAGGGAACTCTGTTTTTCACAGCAGCACTCTTAAAAATTAGAACGATGCCTGACAGAGGGCAACCAATCAATAAATATTTGTCAAATTAGGGAGAAAATAAACTGTTGAATGGATAGGTGTAGTAAACTCATCATTTATATTAAATAATTAAAGTATAATACAGTGCCTCAGGATTCCAGGCCTCAGATGCTTTTAAGTAATTCTTTTAAAAACATCACCAACTGGCAAAAGAATTAACGTGTTTTAATGTATCGATTTTAAGAACAAACCTGGACGATGCAAGTTGCATTCCTAGAGTTTACACTGTTTTTTTTAACCATTTCTTAAAATTGAAGGAAAGTGAATTCATAATGTTGTGCAGGTTTCAGATATATAGCAAAGTAATTGAGATTCTTTTCCATTACAAATAATCATGAGATACTGAATGTCGTTCACTCTTCTGTAGAGTAAGTCCTTGTTGTTTATCTGTTTTATACATTAGTAAGATGAGGTTTGGGCTTCCCGCTGGCTCAGTGAGTAAAGAATCTGCCTGCAATGCAGAAGACACCGAATTGATCCCTAGGTTGAGAATATCCCCTGGAGGAAGTCATGGCAACCCGCTCTAGTATTCTTGCCTGGAGAATCCCATTGACAGAGGAGCCTGGTGGGTTACAGTCCACAGGGTCACGAGTCAGACATGACCGAAGGGACTGGGCATGCCGTGTGAGGCTTATATTGTTAGATAAAATGTTGTGATTGAATGGATTCAGTAGAAAAATACACACAAAAATACTTTAACCATCAGTCTGCACCAATCAAGGCTTCAGGGTGATTCTGTAAATTGTCTGCGCTTAGGATAAAAGATAGACTTATTATTCATCAGGTATTAGCATACTGGTTGTAATAATAAAGAGGTTAAGGTGGCGATTTGAATGACCCATAATTAAGGTAACATAAAACCAATTTTCCCAATGGGTAGTAAATTGTTATTATGAGATAGCCAACAAGATGTAACTCTATGACTTGTGTTCAAGGGGAGTTGAGAGCTATTCCTACATTTCAGAGCCTCCCTTGAAAACTGTGTAAACTCAAATGTTGCATCTTGATGGAATAATACCTGCAAATATTCCTTGAACTGCTAGATTAATTGAAGTAGTATTTTCACCTGGTTTGTCACTCATCCAGTGGTGAATATTTTTAATGCAGGTATTAAAAATATCGATTTTTTAAAAACCTACATTATTTCCCATTCATCTAATCTGTTAACTTGTAAATCACCTTGAAAGGAAAATCTCTTTTAAATGCACTCAGACTTTTACGTAATTCATTAGGGAAAAAAGCTGATTTCTAACTGAAAGGAAGAGGATTCAAAATTTCAATCTTCATTTATTTAGGAAACAAGAATATAAGACTTGCTGCTGTTTAGTTGCTCAGCCGTAGCCGACCCATGCAACCCAAGGAGCTGTAGCCTGCAGGCCTCTCTATCCGTGGGATTTTCCAGGCTAGAAGACTGGATCTTCCTGAATCAGGGATCTAACCCGTGTCCCCTGCACTGGCAGGTAGATTCTTTACCCCTGAGCTAATATAAGGTTAATTGCACATGAATTTTAAAAACTATACAAATCCATTAATCATGAAATTTATATTGAATATGTCAGTGAATCTATCTTCTACTTTATGCTAAAGAAAACAGAACATCCTATGGGAAGTCAGAAATACTTGGATGTGAAAGTCGCTCAGTCATGTCCGACTGTTTGCAACCTCATGAAATTGTCCATGGAATTCTCCAGGCAAGAGTACTGGAGTGGGTATCTTTTCCCTTCTCCAGGGGATCTTCTCAGCCCAGGGATCAAATCCAAATCTCCCACATGGTGGGAGGATTCTTTATGAGCTGAGCTACCAGGGGAGCCCTGGTCAAAATACTTCCCCAAGTCATTTCTATTTAGGAAAGAAATGGAATAAAAGCAATCCACTTTAAGGTTTTCTTTTAGCCTCAAGATTCATGTCATTCAAGATCTGATAATGTTGCAGTGATGCTGGAGCAAGCAGTTAACTGCTATAGAAAAGACACGGCCTCTTTTAATCAGCCATGCAGACCCACGTGGACGGTAGCAGATAGCTTCCCTCTGCATAGCATGAAATTGTAGACCTCAGGTCATCCGAATGACATCTTTTATTACTGCTGAATACAGAAATACACAGGTTGCCCCTGGAGAGCTGAGTTATGGATTACTCTATCTGAGAATTAGGCAGCCGCTCACTTTAAAGCATTGCTCTCGCTTAATATCAACAACACTCCATTACTTCCCCTGCTGCTACTAGGAAAACACAGCTACTGCTCAGGGTTTATCCGTGTTTTTGTTACACACACAATTTCCTGCCGTTGATTTGTCTTTACAGTCATTTTAAGTTATAAAGGGGATCTACTTTCACTGTACCTAAGTTGTCAGCTCAACTGAAAAAGTATTTTACAAAATAGTACATCACTTGTAAAGAGTGTGGTATATTCTCAGCAATGAAGCAGTGTATTTTTTTTCTAAGTCCGATACAACAAATGTTAAGAAACTCATCAAATTTTAGCCGATGGGGTCAAGTTAATGTTCTTAGAGTACTAGCTACATTTATCAAGTGAAAGATGCCCTGATATTTGCCGTACATGGCAACCCACAACAGTGCTGGAATTATTAACAATGGAATATCTGCCAAGAAAGTCAATGTCACGATAAGTTGTCTCCTTTGGAAGGAAAATTCTCATGACTCAGTTTTGATTATGCATGAAATTTAATCAGCAGCATTTATCAAAATGCTTTGATAGCCTGTGATAAGGGAAATAATAATTTGCAGCCATTAGGAATCACTTGTGATTCATAAGTATTCTCATAACATAATGTTCTCCTCTTGTAGTGAGGATATGTGTTACTAAAAGTAGGAAACCTTTGTTTTAGTTAACATAAACAGAGCTAAAAGCAGTCGATTCTGTTTTTTGACAGATTAAAGGAGTAAAGATTTTTAATTTAACTTCCCTTAATGGTAGAAAAATAAAGTGTAGTACAGAAAAAACAACTCAGAAATAAATTTAACAGAGGATATAAGCTGAACTTGGAAATGGAGACAAATAAAAAGTATGCATTTATTTGACATGGGGTACACTTGGAATGTTAGTGGTCATTTCAGGGAAATTGGAATTTATGTTGTTGATAAATTCAGGCATAGTTTTCAAACACCCAGCCCTCTGGCAATATACTTGTGGTTTAATGAATTTAGACAAGTGTGTGTTGTGAGCAATGTCCTATTCAATTTGTAGATGATTATAATGTAAATAAATTCTGGAGCCACTCTTTTGATAATGAGGTCTTGGTAATAAAGTGTCATCAATTTGAGTCAGTGATAATTAACGATCCCAAAGAGTGGATTAATTTTCATTAAACAAAAGTTTATTTTATTTTATTATTATTTTTTTAGTAGAATGGAGCAGGCCAGGTACAGAGAAGATTCTGTGGTAGTTTTCCAATATTCCTAGCATTTCTTACCCTTCTCAATATATACCTTTGTTTTATTTTATTTCATTTCACTTTTTCAACCTTTATATGCCTAGCTAAGAATACAAAATATGAGTGGCTCTTTTTGCTTTGGTACATAAAGAGGCAAAACAGTGCTGAACGTTGGCTACCACTTGTGAAGCCAAATGTATTAATGTTAGTTTTATAGATGAGGAAACGGATTTCAAGAGAGAGTAAGAAAATAATCTAAGGTCTAAAAGCTAAAAAAGTGATGGAGATAGAACTGAAGGGGTTCTAATCACAGATCCTATGCATATTGAATCACATATAAACCATGTCAGGGCAGGGTGTTATGCCAATATTAGTGGCAATGCTAATAAAATGCCTAACATTTGTAATACTAGCTCTAATAATAGCTCTCTCTTCCTAACTCCCTAACATATACACTGAAGTGCACATTTGCATGTCCAATAACTTCAGCAGCCTTGCAAGCTTGTCATCTCTGCTTAGCAGGAAATGATAACAGACTCGAAAAGGCAAGGTCACATGATCCAATTTGCAATGTGACTTTGAGTCTAAAGCTCATGTTTCTACCATTATAGTACATCTAGGCGAAGAACTGATTTCGTAGCGTTGCCAACTAAACTGTTTTCACAGTGTTCACAGAAACCACCTATTTCTTTCCATCACTGTTTATGGCTAGTTACTAGATGGTCTCTAGGTAAGTAGACAAATGGCTCAATATGATCTCATTATTAAGACTCACAACCCCATACAGTCATTTTGGGTAATTCAGCTTTTACAACAAACAAATCAGATGAGTCATTTGTAATTCAATTAATGTCTGGAATATTGATTAATAAACATTACATCATAGATTGCTTATCAAATCACATGTAGGATAATTTACAGTATTGACATTTGAGGCTAGACAATCTTTTTCATCAAGGGCATTCTATGCATTGAAGTATGCTGAGCAGTTGCTACCTCCCAAAACTGCCTCTCGTTGAGAAGCACTAGGTTACATACCTGTCCGTCCCAGGACAAGAGCAAAACCTAAGCATCTGCCATACTCATCACCTACTTTTTCCATTTCCTACTTTCCAGTCGAAATGGCAATCCACTCCAGTATTCTTGCCTGGAAAATCCCATGGATGGAGGAGCCTAGTGGGCTGCAGTCCATGGGGTCGCAAAATGCTGGACACGACTGGGTACATGCGCAACTGCTCCAGATCAGTTAATATCTTAGAAGGTCAGGAGTCATAGGCTGAGAGCACCACACACTTGTCTTTGTAATCTACCTGGGCTTAACCTTGAAATACGTACAAAGTGGACATTCAATATATGCTTTGTGTTCATGGTGATGAATTTAACTGCCTGTATGGATATGGTCTCATTTGGAAAACTTTAGAAAACTTTTAGCAACTAATGAAATTAATAAGACAGTAAAGCTATGAGGTGTTTGTTTGTTTGTTTTTTTACTATTACCTCGCAATGTCTTTGTTTTAAAAACAGGTGAACTGGTCATTCACATTTTAAATAAAATTTTCTTACTCTTGCTTAATAAACTTTTAAGCATGTAAAATAAAGATGGGATAGGATAGTAAATCGTATACCACCATGTAGAGTCAAATATAAGCAATGTCAAATGTGGACTGTCTTAGCACTTTTGAAATTCATGGTTTTCTCTTTGAGTCATTGTTTACCCATTTTTGCTCTAATATGTTCTGTAGAATATGAACAAATGGTGGATTTTATTTGAGTTACTTGGGCTTCCCTGGTGGCTCAGACAGTAAAGAACCCACCTGCAGTGCAGGAGGCCCAGGTTCAATTCCTGGGTCGGGAAGATCCCCTGGAGAAGGGAATGGCAGCCCACTCCAGTGTTCTTGCCTGGAGAATCCCATGGACAGAGGAGCCTGGCAGGCTACATCCAATCTGTGGGGTCGCACGAGTTAGGAGGCTGAGCACCTAAATAATAACAAAACCGACTCTGCCCTGAAGACCAGGCTTTTAAACCCCGCCTGCTGTTCTTTACTTTAGCTTGTTGTTGAGCTACTTTCTGTTGGAGTCTAATAATAAGGATGAGATGGNCATAAGTATTCTCATAACATAATGTTCTCCTCTTGTAGTGAGGATATGTGTTACTAAAAGTAGGAAACCTTTGTTTTAGTTAACATAAACAGAGCTAAAAGCAGTCGATTCTGTTTTTTGACAGATTAAAGGAGTAAAGATTTTTAATTTAACTTCCCTTAATGGTAGAAAAATAAAGTGTAGTACAGAAAAAACAACTCAGAAATAAATTTAACAGAGGATATAAGCTGAACTTGGAAATGGAGACAAATAAAAAGTATGCATTTATTTGACATGGGGTACACTTGGAATGTTAGTGGTCATTTCAGGGAAATTGGAATTTATGTTGTTGATAAATTCAGGCATAGTTTTCAAACACCCAGCCCTCTGGCAATATACTTGTGGTTTAATGAATTTAGACAAGTGTGTGTTGTGAGCAATGTCCTATTCAATTTGTAGATGATTATAATGTAAATAAATTCTGGAGCCACTCTTTTGATAATGAGGTCTTGGTAATAAAGTGTCATCAATTTGAGTCAGTGATAATTAACGATCCCAAAGAGTGGATTAATTTTCATTAAACAAAAGTTTATTTTATTTTATTATTATTTTTTTAGTAGAATGGAGCAGGCCAGGTACAGAGAAGATTCTGTGGTAGTTTTCCAATATTCCTAGCATTTCTTACCCTTCTCAATATATACCTTTGTTTTATTTTATTTCATTTCACTTTTTCAACCTTTATATGCCTAGCTAAGAATACAAAATATGAGTGGCTCTTTTTGCTTTGGTACATAAAGAGGCAAAACAGTGCTGAACGTTGGCTACCACTTGTGAAGCCAAATGTATTAATGTTAGTTTTATAGATGAGGAAACGGATTTCAAGAGAGAGTAAGAAAATAATCTAAGGTCTAAAAGCTAAAAAAGTGATGGAGATAGAACTGAAGGGGTTCTAATCACAGATCCTATGCATATTGAATCACATATAAACCATGTCAGGGCAGGGTGTTATGCCAATATTAGTGGCAATGCTAATAAAATGCCTAACATTTGTAATACTAGCTCTAATAATAGCTCTCTCTTCCTAACTCCCTAACATATACACTGAAGTGCACATTTGCATGTCCAATAACTTCAGCAGCCTTGCAAGCTTGTCATCTCTGCTTAGCAGGAAATGATAACAGACTCGAAAAGGCAAGGTCACATGATCCAATTTGCAATGTGACTTTGAGTCTAAAGCTCATGTTTCTACCATTATAGTACATTTAGGCGAAGAACTGATTTCGTAGCGTTGCCAACTAAACTGTTTTCACAGTGTTCACAGAAACCACCTATTTCTTTCCATCACTGTTTATGGCTAGTTACTAGATGGTCTCTAGGTAAGTAGACAAATGGCTCAATATGATCTCATTATTAAGACTCACAACCCCATACAGTCATTTTGGGTAATTCAGCTTTTACAACAAACAAATCAGATGAGTCATTTGTAATTCAATTAATGTCTGGAATATTGATTAATAAACATTACATCATAGATTGCTTATCAAATCACATGTAGGATAATTTACAGTATTGACATTTGAGGCTAGACAATCTT
Source organism: Raphicerus campestris (assembly GCA_006410735.1). Lineage (NCBI taxonomy): Eukaryota > Metazoa > Chordata > Mammalia > Artiodactyla > Bovidae > Raphicerus > Raphicerus campestris. The sequence continues at coordinate 386,742 of SJYW01051405.1, read as the reverse complement.
TTTCATCAAGGGCATTCTATGCATTGAAGTATGCTGAGCAGTTGCTACCTCCCAAAACTGCCTCTCGTTGAGAAGCACTAGGTTACATACCTGTCCGTCCCAGGACAAGAGCAAAACCTAAGCATCTGTCATACTCATCACCTACTTTTTCCATTTCCTACTTTCCAGTCGAAATGGCAATCCACTCCAGTATTCTTGCCTGGAAAATCCCATGGATGGAGGAGCCTAGTGGGCTGCAGTCCATGGGGTCGCAAAATGCTGGACACGACTGGGTACATGCGCAACTGCTCCAGATCAGTTAATATCTTAGAAGGTCAGGAGTCATAGGCTGAGAGCACCACACACTTGTCTTTGTAATCTACCTGGGCTTAACCTTGAAATACGCACAAAGTGGACATTCAATATATGCTTTGTGTTCATGGTGATGAATTTAACTGCCTGTATGGATACGGTCTCATTTGGAAAACTTTAGAACACTTTTAGCAACTAATGAAATTAATAAGACAGTAAAGCTAGGAGGTGTTTGTTTACTATTACCTCGAAATGTCTTTGTTTTAAAAACAGGTGAACTGGTCATTCACATTTTAAATAAAAATTTCTTACTCTTCCTTAATAAACTTATAAGCATGTAAAATAAAGATGGGATAGGATAATAAATCGTATACCACCATATAGAGTCAAATATAAGCAATGTCAAATGTGGACTGTCTTAGCACTTTTGAAATTCATGGTTTTCTCTTTGAGTCATTGTTNTTGTTTTTTTACTATTACCTCGCAATGTCTTTGTTTTAAAAACAGGTGAACTGGTCATTCACATTTTAAATAAAATTTTCTTACTCTTGCTTAATAAACTTTTAAGCATGTAAAATAAAGATGGGATAGGATAGTAAATCGTATACCACCATGTAGAGTCAAATATAAGCAATGTCAAATGTGGACTGTCTTAGCACTTTTGAAATTCATGGTTTTCTCTTTGAGTCATTGTTTACCCATTTTTGCTCTAATATGTTCTGTAGAATATGAACAAATGGTGGATTTTATTTGAGTTACTTGGGCTTCCCTGGTGGCTCAGACAGTAAAGAACCCACCTGCAGTGCAGGAGGCCCAGGTTCAATTCCTGGGTCGGGAAGATCCCCTGGAGAAGGGAATGGCAGCCCACTCCAGTGTTCTTGCCTGGAGAATCCCATGGACAGAGGAGCCTGGCAGGCTACATCCAATCTGTGGGGTCGCACGAGTTAGGAGGCTGAGCACCTAAATAATAACAAAACCGACTCTGCCCTGAAGACCAGGCTTTTAAACCCCGCCTGCTGTTCTTTACTTTAGCTTGTTGTTGAGCTACTTTCTGTTGGAGTCTAATAATAAGGATGAGATGGCTAACACACGCACGTGGTGCCTTATCTGGAAACAAAGAAGACTCTCTCTACTTATCAATAACTAGGAAGTTGTGACCTAAAGGAAGTATGTATGTGCCAAGCACACATGGAAACAGAATATCCAAAGTTAATTTAAATATTTGGCAACTACCCGGAACCACTGCCTGGCTGAGAGACACTTCAGATATTTTGCAGTCTGCTTGGTGTCTCTCTTCTGTATTTGCAGACTGAGTCCAGCAAAGATGGTTTACAATGAGTATACCCTCTATGTCCAAAATACTCTTTCATTTATTATACATAGCACTGAAGTGTTGGGAGCTGTCTTGTGGTAGCAAAACCTTGCTGATATTAAAGGGCAAAAAGACATTTTTGGTTTGATGGTTTGCAAAAAAAAAAAAGAAGACATAATCTGAGTTGACAAGCCCATTCTAGCTACGCCTTTTGTTGCGTTATGCATTTCGTTTCTATGTCGTTTCCCTTTTCCACATAAATAATGCTAAATTGGTATCAGTAAGCATTTGTAAGCATTGGCATAACTAAGTTAGTGGAAAGACCACAGCTTAGGCAGGGGTTATAAGAGTATTTCACATGTTTTCAAAATACTGTATGTAAAAAAAAAAAAATACCTAGATTATATTTTATCTGCTTTCAAACAGAAATCACAGGATAGCACCTACATTTAAATGCTTAAGACCACCAATGTGGTCGTAACTACATGATCTCAGGTTAATGAGTTTTTCCATGCCCTCAGAATACAGTTCCGTCTGTCATCTCTATGCAAATATCTGAAGTGCTAGCGAATGTGTCATTTATTAGAGAAGCTGTAACTCTGCAGTGGTCTTTTTAAAAAATTCAGTCCTACAGCTATTTGCTTATGTAAAGTTGGTACAGGTGACTAGACTACATCACAAGGGGCCATGCTCTATTAAACGTCAAGTGCAGATGACGTTCACCTGTGGCCTTTGATCTTCACGAGTGCAGGTTTCTGAGTACCAATGGGTCTTAGCATCATGGCAAAGGAGTGAAGCAGCTTTTAAGTCTGGACTGACTCTTGCTCTTCATCTTATATTTACAACNCTTACGTAAAGTTGGTACAGGTGATTAGACTACATCACAAGGGGCCATGCTCTATTAAACATCAAGTGCAGATGACGTTCACCTGTGGCCTTTGATCTTCAAAAGTGCAGGTTTCTGAGTACCGGTGGGTCTTAGCATCATGGCAAAGGAGTGAAGCAGCTTTTAAGTCTGGACTGACTCTTGCTCTTCATCTTATATTTACAACAAATGCTTGGAGCAGCTTTTAGATCTCCTAGCCATAATATTTTGACACAAAAATCCTAGTATTCCTTTTTATGGCTTTCAGATTATTTGCATCCAAGATGGCCCTGAGATTGTGAAAAGAGTTTATAAAAAATTATCAGTAGTGACTACTTGCATGTGGAAGTCATGATCCTTCTCATCCTATACAATCAAAACCAAAGAAGAAAAGACTTAAATGTTTGCCAAAAATATTTCAAGCGGAGCCACAGCTGGGGTCAATGCTGGGAAATATCACAGTTGTAGAGTCTGGGGAGAAACTGAATAGAAGAAAATGCACAACGGGCAGAGAATGTCAAGAATTATTTCAAAATACTGGCCACGGTTAAGGCAATGACATTTTCTTAAATGTTGTCTCTCACATTTTGGGGAGCGTTTATCATGTTCCTGAAAGGTAGGTAAAAGAAAGAATATGTCAAGATTTTTAGTATGCAGAAAGTGATATTTTGTTTCCGTTTTCACACCAAGCATCTTCTTAGATAAAATTCAGTCAAAGCTGGAAATTTTACATTTGAGTATCTTGAAAATACCCTAAGAGAAAAATAAGAATATTTTTAATTCCAAATTTATTGAAAGAGATCCTTTCTTTAGATCTTTATTGTCTTAAAAAAAAAGATATGACGTACAAAATAAACTCAGAAACTGGTCCTCAAAACAGAAGTAATTGATAACTTCGTGAAGTCATGAGAAAGAGCTTGGTCAAGTTACAGAGGTGTATCCATCTGAAAACCATTACTTGTTGTTGTAGGAATAACTTTAAACTCATTTTAAGACTGATAAATTCAGNATCTTAAAAAAAAAGATATGAAGTACAAAATAAACTCAGAAACTGGTCCTCAAAACAGAATTAATTGATAACTTCGTGAAGTCATGAGAAAGAGGTCAAGTTACAGAGGTGTACCCATCTGAAAACCATTACTTGTTGTTGTAGGAATAACTTTAAGCTCATTTTAAGACTGATAAATTCAGTCTGTTATTGTTGTTCACTGACTAAGTTGTGTTTGACACTTTGCAGCCCCCATGAACTGCAGCATGCCAGGACTGCTCAAACTCATATCCATTGAGTTAATGATGCCATCCAATCATCTCATCCTCTGTTGCCCCTTTTCCTCATACTCTCAATCTTTCCCAGCATCAGGGTCTNTTGACACTTGCAGCCCCCATGAACTGTAGCATGCCAGGACTGCTCAAACTCATATCCATTGAGTTAATGATGCCATCCAATCATCTCATCCTCTGTTGCCCCTTTTCCTCATACTCTCAATCTTTCCCAGCATCAGGGTCTTTTCAAATGAGTTTCAACTCTTCACATCATGTAACCAAAGTATTGGAATTTCAGCTTCAGCATCAGTCCTTACAATAAATATTCAGGACTGATTTCCTTTAGGATTGACTGGTTGGATCTCCTTGCAGTCCAAGGGACTCTCAAGAGTCTTCTCCAGCACCACAGTTCAGAAGTATCAATTCTTTGATGCTCAGCTTTCTTTATGGGTTAACGCTCACATCCACACATGACCACTGGAAAAGCAGAGCCTGGACTAGACGGACCTTTGTTGGCAAAGTGATGTCTCTGCTCTTTAGTACACTCTCTAGGTTTGTCATAGCTTTCTTTCCAAGGAGCAAGTGTCTCCTAATTTCATGGCTGCAATCACTGTTTGAAACCCAGTTTAGATGCTATCACAACACAGGAATCTGTAGTTTAAAAATTGACTGATTAAGTACCTTTCAAAAATGAAAATACTGTAGGAATCAGAGCTATAGTTTGTTTTTACAGGGAGATGGCCAAGAGTTTCCCCGGAACTTCTGAGTCATCAGTAAAATCTAGAAAGTTAAAAATCAGCCATGTGCCCCAGCTGTGCTCCTGAATTTTCACAAGAGCATTTCAACGGGGCTTCTATCCATCTCCATAGAAGACAAGACCAGGACAGTTTAATTTCATGTTCTTCAGAATTTTAAAATTACATTGAAGGATAGAATCTTCAAAATTGACTGGAGGTCACTATTCATTTAGACTGAACTTGTTTAGCTATTGAGGGTCTTTTAAATCAACAACATCAACAAAAAAACACAGTGTTAGGAATGTTCATGTTCCTGACCAGATCAAATAAATATTAAAAATATTTGGTACAAAATCTATACCAAATAACAACTTTGATAAACTTTCTAAAGAATTATACAATTGGACTAGCATATACATATTTTGCAATTAAACTTTAAAATCCCCTTAATTTTTCAAAATAAAAAAAAATCAAGACTTGGCCTCTAATTTTTCACATTGCTTTACTTTGTGATATTCTGAAAAAGCAACAATAAAGAGACCTGTGGTTTAGGGGGAACAGAGAGGTAAGTAAGGAGAGCACAGAGCATATTTAGGGCTGTGTGAAAATACGGACTGGGTTATCATAGTGTTGGAAATACATCATATACATTTGTCCAAACCCATAGAATGGACAATACCAAGGGTGAATTGTAAGGTAAATTATGGGCTGTCTATAATTATGTTAATGCTTCTATGTTAATATAGGATCAACTTTGGTAAAAATAAATAAATAAATAAATAAATCCACTCTGGTGAGTGATGCAGATAATGGGAGAGTCAGGGAATAAATATATGGGAAATGTTAGTACCTTTCTCTCAATTATGCTGAAAACCTAAAACTGATCTAAATGGTAATATTTGAACCACAAAAAGAATAAATGCCATCGAAAGCAGTATAAAAGTAAAGGGCAAATTATCAACGAACAATGTCACAGCTCCTTTTCTGGAAACAATAAAGCAAAACCCCAACACTGTAAGTCAACCACACTGCAATATGATTGCTCTTCAAAAATAAAAGGCAGGGTGACAGGAGGGAAAAAACAAAACAGTCTGAGCGTAATCTGACCTTTTGAAAGACACAACATGAAGTCACAAGGGAATTGAAAATGAAGGGAACAATATACAATATTTAACAATTAGCAATTAAAGTGTGTAGTAAAAATGGCATCACTTTTTCATCTTTCTTTGTAAGAAAACACTACTTCCAAACATCAAAGAGTCACATAAACTATTAATAATGCTCTTAAATGAACTGATGTGGGCATTGTAAACAAAGGTATCAGTGGCAGCTAATTCTTAGAATGTGGCTGATTTCTCTCACAGGTTCCTGCTCAAATCAGTCCTAGAAAGAAATTCTTCATTCTCTTGCTCAGATCGTGTGAGTGACCACATGGTCTCTTTTAAATAAACAAGGTGCATGTGCGCTATTGTCCACACACTGTGTAGGAGCAATTGAGAATAAAAAAAGAACAAAAGAAAGAGCTGCAAAGAAATAGTTCCATAAAATAAATTCTTTAACATTACATTATTTTCTCAAAAATGCACTGGCCTAACATTGGAGGAGATCATGGTGAAAAAATAATGGGGTTTGGAATTACTAAGTTTGGGGAAAGAAGCAGAGAACTGATCTTCCTGAACAAGAGCCTTTTTCAAAGCCAGCTTACCTAGCATCACATTTCCGGGACCAATGTTACAAGAATTAAAAAATAATCATCACAATCAGTAATGTCTTAGTTCAGTTCAGTTCAGTGGCTCAGTCGTGTCTGACTCTTTGCGACCCCATGAATCGCAGCACGCCAGGCCTCCCTGTCCATCACCAACTCCTGGAGTTCACTCAGACTCACATCCATTGAGTTAGTGATGCCATCCAGCCATCTCATCCTCTGTCGGCCCCTTCTCCTCCTGCCCCCAATCCCTCAGTGTCAGTAATGTCTAAGCAACAGCAAAATACAGAGAACAAAGAGCTGAGAGAAAACTGATTCAGTTGTAAAGCTGAGCTACTGAAGAAATGGAAAGTTACAAAGGAAACCTAAGGTGAAGCACAGGAAGGAAGTGCATTACGCAGTGTTGCTAACTTCCTCTGTGTTGTGTCAATGTCAAATGGATATCCCCATTAAAAATGTATCCTAACCACACCAGACCGTCTACTGTACCGATGAATCTAATTCATAATGTGGGTGTCTGTGATGGTCACAATTTCTAGAAGCCTACAGTAGAGAACTCTGCAACCTTGTTTTCTGTATCAAACAGAAAAATGCATATGCATACACATATTATATATTCACATTCTGTACATCAAGTAAGAACTACATACGTATGTATTAACTTTCTCATATATACATGAAATAAACATGCATACACATGTTTTGCCTTTCAATAGTATTTTTGCCTTATTATTTCCAATACCATTGTTATGAGCCCTCCTTTGACCTCACTATTTTAAAATGAAGCCATCCATCCACACTCTGATTTCTTCTTGTATTTTCTTGTTAAGAGGAGGAGGAAAAAGACCAGAAGGAGGTAAAAGTAAAAGAGGAGAAAGAACTTAAAAAGCTGATTATCCCTGAATCTCTTTTCTGGCTATTTAAAATATATAGCAGAAAGTACTGTAGCATTCAGTTTGCCGAGATATTTTGTTGAAATTCATTAAGATTCTTATTTAACCTCTGTGAGTGGTACTTTAAATTTTATGATCAAGATTGAGTTTTAAGGGCAAAAGCACAATGTTTAAGAAGAAACCCTAAAATGCATTGACAGCTTTGCAAATAGCATCTATGATAGTCTCAAAAACACACCTTTCTCCATAGAGAAAAATTAAGCAGGTGGCATTTTTTCAAAGGAACACAGGAAAGCGTGTTTTCATGAGTTAGATCACTCAGTTAACTCTGATATATCTGTTCTTCTGGATTAAACTATTCTGACATCAAAGAACATTCCTTTACTTCCCTAATTCCTACCTGCTCCCTGTCCAATGGCCAGGTTTTTTAAATGAGAGGATTATGAGAATTTTCACACTGTTTTGAAAGAAGATGTGTTCCTGTGTTCTTCAGCATCTAAAAAGTAGCCTGTAACCTAACTGGAAAGTCTTGCATAGATGAATGTCCTTTAAATATAAGTGAGTGAAGTATCTTTTCTCCCCCCTTGAACAGCTGTAGAATGTTAGCAAGAATAGTTTCACTCTATTTTCCCAGAATTTGTGCTAAGTGCTAATCAGATTACAAATTTAAATGATAAAATCAAGCTAAAGGGGTAA
>SJYW01051405.1:344542-375648 GCA_006410735.1 Raphicerus campestris | reverse complement strand
GACTCTTTGCGACCCCATGAATCGCAGCACGCCAGGCCTCCCTGTCCATCACCAACTCCTGGAGTTCACTCAGACTCACATCCATTGAGTTAGTGATGCCATCCAGCCATCTCATCCTCTGTCGGCCCCTTCTCCTCCTGCCCCCAATCCCTCAGTGTCAGTAATGTCTAAGCAACAGCAAAATACAGAGAACAAAGAGCTGAGAGAAAACTGATTCAGTTGTAAAGCTGAGCTACTGAAGAAATGGAAAGTTACAAAGGAAACCTAAGATGAAGCACAGGGAGGAAGTGCATTACGCAGTGTTGCTAACTTCCTCTGTGTTGTGTCAATGTCAAATGTATATCCCCATTAAAAATGTATCCTAACCACACCAGACCGTCTACTGTACCGATGAATCTAATTCATAATGTGGGTGTCTGTGATGGTCACAATTTCTAGAAGCCTACAGTAGAGAACTCTGCAACCTTGTTTTCTGTATCAAACAGAAAAATGCATATGCATACACATATTATATATTCACATTCTGTACATCAAGTAAGAACTACATACGTATGTATTAACTTTCTCATATATACATGAAATAAACATGCATACACATGTTTTGCCTTTCAATAGTATTTTTGCCTTATTATTTCCAATACCATTGTTATGAGCCCTCCTTTGACCTCACTATTTTAAAATGAAGCCATCCATCCACACTCTGATTTCTTCTTGTATTTTCTTGTTAAGAGGAGGAGGAAAAAGACTAGAAGGAGGTAAAAGTAAAAGAGGAGAAAGAACTTAAAAAGCTGATTATCCCTGAATCTCTTTTCTGGCTATTTAAAATATATAGCAGAAAGTACTGTAGCATTCAGTTTGCCGAGATATTTTGTTGAAATTCATTAAGATTCTTATTTAACCTCTGTGAGTGGTACTTTAAATTTTATGATCAAGATTGAGTTTTAAGGGCGAAAGCACAGTGTTTAAGAAGAAACCCTAAAATGCATTGACAGCTTTGCAAATAGCATCTATGATAGTCTCAAAAACATGCCTTTCTCCATAGAGAAAAATTAAGCAGGTGGCATTTTTTCAAAGGAACACAGGAAAGCGTGTTTTCATGAGTTAGATCACTCAGTTAACTCTGATATATCTGTTCTTCTGGATTAAACTATTCTGACATCAAAGAACATTCCTTTACTTCCCTAATTCCTACCTGCTCCCTGTCCAATGGCCAGGTTTTTTAAATGAGAGGATTATGAGAATTTTCACACTGTTTTGAAAGAAGATGTGTTCCTGTGTTCTTCAGCATCTAAAAAGTAGCCTGTAACCTAACTGGAAAGTCTTGCATAGATGAATGTCCTTTAAATATAAGTGAGTGAAGTATCTTTTCTCCCCCCTTGAACAGCTGTAGAATGTTAGCAAGAATAGTTTCACTCTATTTTCCCAGAATTTGTGCTAAGTGCTAATCAGATTACAAATTTAAATGATAAAATCAAGCTAAAGGGGTAACTTGCAGGAAAAAAAAAAAAAAAGAACATTCTAACTGGTGAACAAATAGCCTTAACCTTAAAATTATTATTTTTATAATGTTTAAAAAGAATATTCAGGTTTTCCATGAATCATAGTTGCCAAGGCTTTACCTCTCTAAGGGAGTTCAGACAACATAGACTAATTAATTCCATAACTGTGGAGGACAAAACAACCCAGGCTACAGGTACTGCATTAATTTGACTTTGCNGTTTAAAAAGAATATTCAGGTTTTCCATGAATCATAGTTGCAAAGGCTTTACCTCTCTAAGGGAGTTCAGACAACATAGACTAATTAATTCCATAACTGTGGAGGACAAAACAACCCAGGCTACAGGTACTGCATTAATTTGACTTTGCTTTGAAAGACAATAACAATTTTTTTAGGCCAAAAAGGAAGCTTTTCTTGTTGTTTTGTAGTTGATTACTTTGGGAATTTACTGATAGAATAATTTTGCTATTTTCAGCTTGTTCTTAAGTGCTTCTTCCCTGAATACCTAGGTAGGCACAGAAAATACCTTTTAAAGCTTGGGATATTGCCATTTCCTGTAAATGGAGCCTCATGATGGTGTGAGGTCTGAAGGTTTGTTTCTGTTACATTTTGACAGCTTATATCACACTAGTTAGACTAAAAAGCAAAGGGAAAGGGGAGAGACTTCTGGTCAACCTTCTTTCTCTCCTGAAGCTGGGTACAGGCTGCCTGAGTTCCCATCAACGATGCTTGAGCCTTAGGCACCATTTTCTATGAAGAACAGTCTTGTTAGATGGAGAAAGGGCACAGAGTATCCCCAAATGTTCTTGCTTTCTGGCCAAGTATCTTGTCCATACTCTATGACTCTTGCTATTGCTGTGACTTCACCCTTTTCTTGGGAGGCATTTGATGGAGGCTGGGCATTATTGCTTGATGCTGTTTATGCTGCTACATCAGCTCTCACCAATTCCCATAAGAAAACCTATGTGTCTGCTGAGACTTTCTTAGCGAGCAGGGCAGGACACAGCCAACAGCTCCCCAGGGTACCCCCATATGGCACCCCTTCTTCATCCAGAGTAACTCAGTACTCCGTGCATCCCAACACTCACCATGCTTTCTCCCTCCCTTTCATTTTTTCTTCTTTGAATATTTACCTGGAAGTAACTTCTTGTTGTTGTTCAATTGTTAAGCAGTGTCTGACTCTTCATGACCCCATGGACTGCAGCACGCCTGGCTTCCTTGTCCACTATCTCCCAGAGTTTGCTCAGACTCATGCTGACTCAGTCATGCCATCCAACTATCTCATCCTCTGTTGTCCCCTCCTCCTCCTGCCCTCAATCTTTCCCAGCATCAGGGTCTTTTTCGAGTCAGCTCCTCTCATCAAAGAGCTGATTGCCAATGTATTGGAGCTTCAGCATCAGTTCTCCCAATGAGTACTCAGGGTTGATTTCCTGTGGGATTGACCGGTTTGATCTCCTTGAAGTCCAAGGGAATCTTAAGAGTCTTCTCCAGCACAACAGTTTGAAAGCCTCAATTCTTTGGTGCTCAACCTTCTTTATGATCCAGCTCTCACATCCATATGCAACTACTGGAAAGACCACAGCTTTTACTATATGGACTTTTGTCCGCAAAGTGATGTCTCTGCTTTTTAATATATTGTCTAGGTTTGTCATAACTTTGCTTCTAAGGAGCAAGCATCTTTTAATTTTATGGCTGCAGTTACCACCCACAGTCATTTTGGAGCCCAAGAAAATAAAGTCTGCCACTGCTTCCATTTTTTCCCCATCTATTTGCCATGGAGTGATGGGACTGGATACCATAATCTTAGTTTTCTTAATGCTGAGTTTTAAGCCAGCTTTTTCACTGTTCTCTTTCACCTTCATCAAGAGGCTCTTTAGTTCCTCTTTGCTTTCTGCTGTTAGGGTGGTATTGTCACTCACTCATTTTTAAAATCTCCTCTTCTTGGAAGTGAAAAACACTAAGTTTTTCAGTTATGATTTATGTTGTTCTTCTTTTTCTCATTTCATACTGAACGTATGTTTCCTTACATAGGCCACTGCTAAATATACTCACTCTAGATGATTATGCTGTATATACTAATTTTACTCAAGTAGTGCTATTAAATATAATTACACTATTTATTTATCAGTTGCCTATAATATGCCAGACATTGTTTTAGCATCTCTAGTTTGACAGCATGGTTTTCCATGTAGGCATCTTCAGGATCTAACATTGAGCAAAAAAAATGAAAAAGTGCCAGGGAATATTTGCAGAATGAGCTACAGCAGACTGTGTTTCCAGCGTCCTGTGTGGCTTCTGGCAATGGCCTCTTTCTCTCTAGATAAGATTCAGACCCCTCTTCCCTTTTGTCTGGGTTCTTGAGAACTGCAATTTTCAAGACAGAGGCCATGATTATCCAATGAAACTTGTATTTATTTATACTTTGGGATGGGTGGTTTTACCACTTCTTACGTTTTAATACTTATTTCAACTTATTTCAATGTGGCTATGACAGAGACCAGAGAGGAAAGGCATTCCCCCACCAGCTTATTTTCCAGACTCATATTATCATTGCGATTATCTCAGAGATGACCTTCAGAAAGACTGGAAAGGTATATTCTCGAAAAAACTCACTTTATCAGGCCCAAGAATTGACAAGAGACCCACCTTAATGAAAAGAGAAGCAATCAACTCAGATGCAGTGAGTATTGTATTTGAAATCATAGTGTAGTGCTCTTAATGGCTAAATTACATTTGCTTTAATACTAAAATGCCCAGGACCTTGCAGAGAGTTCAGAATTCAGTGGTAGGTTATAAAACTACTCAAAAATTAAAGGCTCGCTTTAGCTAATCCACAGGCCAGTAAATGATAGCTAAACCACTCTCATTCATCACCTCTCAAGACCTGGTGTGTTATATAAAGTAGCATGTGGAGGCTGAGCTGTATAAGAACATTCAGAAAATCAGAGATGTGTAAGAACATTCCATTTTTCTGTTTTCAGTGGTACCAATTTAATTTTGATGTTAATCAAGCCTTGTTCTTAAAGAATTTTATAAAGTGCAAAATATGGATGTATATGTACATGCGTTTTGGACCACAGGTAGGGGAGGGCTGCGGTCGCTGGTGTCTTCTTCATGATAACATCACAATAACACTTACTGCTCTTTATCTTCTGGCTCCTTCATGTCTCAAATCTTTTTCTTAATTTTTATGTGCCATACTGGAGACCAAAAATTTTTGCTGAGGTCCCCTCTGCTTTGATTACTTATACAGGGTCCTCCTTGGCCACCAATGATAAGCCAAACCAGTCCTCAGGGCTCAGCCCTCTCTTTTTCTTTCTCCTGCCTGGGGGAATCTCTCTCTCTCCAGTTTTCTTATCCCAAGTCAGTCTGCTTTTCCAAGAAAACTGTTTTTCCTCTTCTGTCTCTTCAGGAGTTTTACATTCACAGAAAGGCTTAGCACACTTTACATACGGAGAAAGAAAACATGAAAACGATGATGAAAAAGATAATGTTTCAAAGCATTGTTCATCCACAATTAAAATGAGACTAGACGTTCACTCTCCTGGTTTAAGCTCTTAGTTTCATCATGCTGTTTGCCGCTCGGTATTTCACATGTCCCTAGATCAACATATTGCAATGACTAGAACTAAGACTATTGGAAAACTAGGTCCAAAAATTGAGAGAAAAATAGCAAACCAAAAATAGGCTTAATCCTTTTATTTTCTTTCNCCGCTCGGTATTTCACATGTCCCTAGATCAACATATTGCAATGACTAGAACTAAGACTATTGGAAAACTAGGTCCAAAAATTGAGAGAAAAATAGCAAACCAAAAATAGGCTTAATCCTTTTATTTTCTTTCTTGACTTGAATGCATCTATTATTGATATATGAGATGGATCAGAGTGAAATTCAATCAAAGCATCACACACACACACACACAAACCACCTAGTTCTTTGCATTTTTAAACTAAAGAAAAAATTACGTATTTTATGTTATTTTTAAAGTCATTTTTGTTTTCTCCAGCCATCTTTATGGAGTTTAGATAGCACATAACTTCAAGGCTTTGAACTCAGTTTGAATATTATAGTAACAGTGTCCACATGAAAAGTAACATAAACCCTATAAACCAAAATATAACAGTCTTAATGACTAATAACTAATGTAACTGTTTAAAGTGTAATGTTATTTATCACAAGTTCATGTACTAATTTTCTACAAAAAGGANCCATCCAACCATCTCATCTTCTGTCATCCCCTTCTCCTCCTGCCCTCAATCTTTCCCAACATCAGGGTCTTTTCCAGTGAGTTGGCCAAAATATGGGAGCTTCAGCTTCAGCATCAGTTTTTCCAACGAATATTCAGGGTTGCTTTCCTTTAGCATTGACTGGTTTGAACTCCCTGCAGTCCAAAGGACTCTCAAGAGTCCTGACACATTCAGCAGAAAGGAAATGTGGGTACTTAAGTATTTGTTTCAAAAACCTACTCTCAGGTTGACCATGTCAGGTTTACTGTCCAGACTCACATAGACTCTGCCCACATTTTCATCATCAGTTCTATACATAGTTAACAAATAATATTTAGGGGGGTCACTTAATGTCTTTTAAGCAGAGAAGGCGCCCAACTTTCCCCTTGCATGTAGCTCAATGCAGCGATAAGAGATGACTTGGAACCCATGGTGCTCTCAGCTCTCTGATGTTCCTTGGTCCCCCTTCAAGCACTGACACGGATTTCATGGGCTTAATGACATTTTTTAAGAGAAAATTTGTTTACTTTTCATCATAAGATGTTAAGAGTTTTTGACAGTAGGTGTCTGTACAAAGATCGGCTTTTCATGTGCACAGTAGGAAATTGAAGTAGTCAGTCACCATCTTTGAGTTTTTCAGAACCACCGTTTGGTGCCCAGGTTGCTCATATTCTTAAATGAATTATATACCCAACTGCTGAAAAGTAATGGGTTCCAAGAAGACCAGAGGGGGAAATGGCAAGTCTCTCCATGATCTCCCCAGGGACATTTCCCTTGACTGCAATCAGCATAGAATAGATGGAAGACAGAAAATAAGGTATTTCACTCCTTATTTCATATTTTTACCCATCTCCCTGGAGCCCTTACCAATCAGGCAAAGTCTCATTTCTGAAGGGGTGATATGGACTCCACTAACCAGATTCTGCTGACCCTGCAACTCTTCTCATCTCAAGGGCCAGTGTGGAAAGTGCATTAAGTTTAATGTCTTTTATGGCACCCCACTGCAGTACTCTTGCCTGGAGGATCCCATGGACAGAGGAGCCTGGTGGGCTGCAGTCCATGGGGTTGCGAACACAACTGAGCGACTTCATTTTTTCTTTTCACTTTTATGCATTGGAGAAAGAAATTGCAACCCACTCCAGTGTTCTTGCCTAGAGAATCCCGGGGATGGGGGAGCCTGGTGGGCTGCTGTCTATGGGGTCGCACAAAGTTGGACATGAATGAAGCAACTTAGCAGCAGCAGCAGCAGCAGGGTTAATCTTGGCTTTCTTTGTGGCTCAGTGGTAAAGAACTCTCCTGCCAACATGGGAGATGCAGATTTGATCTCTGGATCGGGAAGATGTCCTGGAGAAGAAAATGTCAACCCACTCCAGGGAAGTCCCATGGACAGAGGAGTCTGCTGGGCTACAGTCCATTGGGTCCCCAAAGAATTGGATACAGCACAGTGACTAGACAACAACAGGCAACAGCAGGGTCAATTTCCCATTTACCAGCATCAATTAGAAGAGTCCTATTAAGGTTGATTAAGTCTATTACTCAGTTCTATATCAAAACCATAGCATGTAGAAGATATTTAAAATAGGCAAATGTTGTTTGTTGTTTAGTCACTAGGTCATATAGGACTCTTTGTGATCCTACGGACTGCAGCCCACCAGGCTCCTCTGTCCATGGAATTCCCGAGGCAAGAATACTGGAGTGGGTTGCCATTTCCTTCTGCAGGGGATCTTCCTGACTCAGGGATCAAACTTGGATCTTTTGCATTGCAGGTAGATTCTTTACCATCTGAGCCACCAAGGAAGCTGCAAATAGCAAATACTGGTCATTCAAGTCACAAAGCTCCCCATGATATCTCCATGGTACTTTTCTAGTGCTCCTGAAGTACAGAATGA
Organism: Raphicerus campestris; assembly: GCA_006410735.1. NCBI lineage: Eukaryota > Metazoa > Chordata > Mammalia > Artiodactyla > Bovidae > Raphicerus > Raphicerus campestris. The sequence continues at coordinate 368,033 of SJYW01051405.1, read as the reverse complement.
ATGATGTCTTCTTAGGATGGATCCTTCAGTCCTGAGCTATAGTCCTTCCAGAGGCCCTAGGGAGACCCCCTTCCTCCCTTCTGACCTCTGGAAGCTGCATGTAATCTCTGTCTCTGTGTTCTTAGCAACAGCTCCTTCTGCCTTTCTGTTCATTCCTAGCATTACAGACCAACTTGGATCATACAGGTTCATCTCTGCATCTCAAGTTCCTTAATCACATTTGCAAAGATCTGTTTCCCAAATAACCCAGCCTTGATGGGTTCAAGGGATTAGGACTTGATATCTTGGGGGACATTATTCACCCTACTGTTGGTGTTCAGTTGCCGTGTCGTGTTTGACTCATTGCCACCCTCTGGGCCGTAGCAAGTGAGGCTCTTCTGGTCTCCATTATCTCCTGGAGTTTGCCCAAATTCATATCCATCGAGACCATAATGCTACTTAACTATTCAACCTACTACAGAGATATAAAGAAAGAGAGTGCAAAGCAAGAGACAAGATTTATAAAAATCTCTCTGGGACACAGAAAGCATTGACTGTATCCCTGCCAGATGTGTTTCTCACATAGGAGACAATGCCTGTGATTTTGGCAGCAACCGTTTTGGCATCAGCAGAAGAGTTTTCAGATCCACACATCAAACACGAGAAGCCTCAAAACAGGCATCAGCTGGCGTGAGCACCTCTCAGATGGACCGTGGCAGCCATAATTAGGCCAGGCTTGGACAATGGCACCTCTTTCGCAGGACGGCACAGTGACAGAAGCATAATTGGTGGATATTAGTGGCGCGGCTTCCAATTCAGACATCTGCATCAAGAGCGGACATTGCGAGAGCAATTCCAAGAGAGTGAGCACAAATAGCAATAGGAAGCAGAAGAGAAGAGAGTCAGCTTGGAGAGCGCTCGGGACCTTGCGAAGGCACCTATTCTGATGAGGACGCTCCAAGACTGTTTAGAAGGGTTTTGCAGGAACCCAGAATGCCAGCTGCGTAACAAGTAACACCAGCAAAATGTGATGTGTACCCTGATCGCGCAGTAGGCTGGTTTGCTTGTGGAAACACAAGTGACATAACTGTAGTCCTGCTCCCGGGTTCCAATGTAGTTCACGATTGGCTCCCTAAGTTACTTCATCCTTGAGATTTCCATGTGGCTGGTACATGTTCACCATGCCTTTATCACCTATCACTCAGATGAATTCACTGTGCCGTCAAGCTCTAAATCAAGCATGTTTCCAATGGGCAATCAGATGCCTTGATGCCAACCCCACGTGTAAGGATGTTTGAATATTTTATTTTCTAGGTATTTTTGATGCCTCCACGAGTTTTCAGTGTGCATGCAGAGTCCATTGCCGTGTGCTGGATTCTTGTACATTTTCCCACACTGGAGAGATGCTGTGCTTCCTTGCTGATCCTGGGCACTGGGACTCTCTGGACTTTAACAGAATCCCCAGTGACTTGGTTCTTTATTCCTAAAGAGCTCGCATACAATGCCTCAAAATTCCATAATAAATATTGTCTTTTCTTTGCCTTTGAAGGTCTTTCACAAAGCAAAATATTTTTTGCACAATAAAAGAATCCAATCCAACAGTGAGATCATTATGCTCGAGTTTTTAACCTCTAGACGTTGCATATAACAGGTGCTCAAAAATGTTTCTTAAATATGTATGTTTAGGTGCATTGCCAATTCATGGGCAAGGCTCTGGAATGGGAAAATCCTAAATTCACTCTGTAGTTGCCCCAGAGACAGAAATATTTGACACCTGGGACAAAAGTTTTTAAAGCTTTACTCTAAACCCTCATCATAACTCTACTGTAGATAACATACACTTCTTCACACGAAATGGCAGAAGTTTGCAAGATCCTTTGCAAATCTCAGTCTCTTTCCCTTCCTGGGCAAATGCCCCTCAAATTTTCCTCTCTCACTGGAGCTGGTGCCAAGAAAAACAGATCGAATGTGACTGGTTAGGAATGAAGGTGTGTAGCCAAGAGGAGAAAACTAAAACCAAATTGGGAGCTAATGTGGAGAGGTGTGGCAGATGGCCAACTCCTCAGAGAGAAGTAGAAATGTGAGTGAGCTCACATGAAAGGAAGAGCTAGCATCTGGATCAGTGCAGAGGAACAGAGTAGCTGGGATCACAGTGGGATGAAGACTGGAGCGAAGGAATTCCGGCATCACGGTCTTCTGACATTCACACCTCTTCACCAAGAAGATGGGCCTGCCTTGGTCATAGAGCACTCCTGGTCTTAAAACCAAGGTGCCCAGTTGTGACGTTACCCACCTCCTGCTTACTCATGATTGCTCATTTGACCACAGTAAAATTAAGCTACCATTGCTTAGCTAAAGGGACCATCTGTTAGAATTTTCCCTAGGAACAACAGATCCATGGAAGCTCATGCTCTGTAATCCTACTTCCATCTCATAATAACAACCCAAAACACACATGATGAAATCAAAAGTTTGGTTTTCTTTTCCCCCAAGGAGATGTGGTACGAACATATAATGGGATATTACTCAGCCTTAAAAAGGAATGAAATTGTGCCATTTGCAACAACATAGATGGACCTAGAGACTGTCATACTGAGCAAAGTGAGTCAGATGGAGAAAGAGAAATATTATATGGCATCCCTTATTTGTGGAATACAAAAAGAAAAGATATAAGTGAACTTACTTTAAAAAAAAAATCCAGAGACTCGCAGACATAGAGAACAAACTCATGGTGTCGGTGGGGAAGGGATCATTCAGGAGTGTGGGGTGGACATACACACACGGCTATATTTAAAACACAGAACCAACAAGGCCCTGCTGTCGAGCACAGGGAACTCTGCTCAGTGTTGTATAGCATCCTGGATGGGAGGGGGGTTTGGGGAGGATGGATACGTGTATATNGGTGGACATACACACACGGCTATATTTAAAACACAGAACCAACAAGGCCCTGCTGTCGAGCACAGGGAACTCTGCTCAGTGTTGTATAGCATCCTGGATGGGAGGGGGGTTTGGGGAGGATGGATACGTGTATATGTATGGCTGATTCCCTTTGTTGTCCACCTGAAACGATCACAATACTGTTAATCACCTATACTCTAATACAAAATAAAATGTTTTTAAAACAATCAGTTCAGTTTAGTCGTTCAGTCGTGTCCGACTCTTTGTGACCCCATGAATCGCAGCACGCCAGGCCTCCCTGTCCATCACCAACTCCNCATCAGGCCAGGGATTTCCTCGTAGTCCAACCTGTGGGGCACACATCATCCCAGTGCATTGAAAGTTAATGTGCTTTTCATTTCAATATTCTTTAACCTCTGTAGATATCATTTTGCTCAATCAGGTGGCGCTAGTGGCAAAGAGCCTGCCTGCCAGTGTGGCAGCTGCAGGAGACACGGGTTCTATTCCTGGGTCAGGAAGATCCCCTAAAGTAAGAAGTAGCAACCCACCCCAGTATCCTTGCCGGGAGAATCCCATGAGCAGAGGATCCTGGCAGGCTACAGTCCATTGGGTTGCAAAGAACTGGGCATGGCTGAAGTGACTTCACAGCAGTAGCAGCAGGAGATATCAGATATTTGCCCAATCTGGAATTCTAGGAAGTCTTAGAAGAAAAAACACGTAGCAAGTTAGCAGCTGACCCGACGCTTGTTGAGCTGCACTTATTGTTCTATCATAGAGGAATAACTTGAGACTAGACATCATGCATTTTCCATATATTTTGTAACAAAGTCAAGACAAAACTTGTCTTACATACAGTATTTCTGTGGGTTTTCGGATGGCCTCACACTACACTATTGAACTTACTTGTCTCCTCTTACTGAGGAAAGTCGATTCCACTTGGCAATCACGACTTTCCTCCAAAGTGCCCTGCCCTCTCTACGCTCACCTCCCACCTCGGCCCTAAAGGTGCTTGAACTTTAGGCCCACACACAAGCCTTGCCCTTGTACAATGCCAGTCCTAACTTGGTAGGCTTTCATCAGCCCTGTGATGCCTTTCTGTATCTCACTAACACATTTCAGTTCAATTAACCACACATATATTGATCCCCAGGCCCATTACCGAGCATGACTCATAAATAGTACACATGTGCGTCTGTAATAAATGATGAAATGATCAGATACGTGTGTTTTCTTCAGTGCCCAGGACATGAAGGATACAAAGGATATGATCTTTAACTTTTAGGAGCTCACAAGCTAGACAATAAGACAATAATGTACAACTAAAACTACTATTAAAAACTTAAAAATGCATAAATCTCATAATCACAAAGGCTAATACATGAAGTTAGTCTGAAATACTTCTCTGGGAGTCTGGAGAAGGCTTTTTTTAAAAATTTATTTTAATTGGAGGCTAATTACTTTACAATATTGTAGTGGTTTTTGCCATACATTGACATGAATCAGCCATGGGTTTACACGTGTTCCCCATCCTGAACCCTCTCCCACCTCCCTCCCCACCCTACCCCTCAGGGTCATCCCAGTGCACCAGCCCTGAGTGCCCTGTCTCATGCATCGAACCTGGACTGGTGATCTGTTTCACGTAGGATAATATACATGTTTCAATGCTGTTATCTCAGATCATTCCACCCTTGCCTTCTCCCACAGAGTCCAAAAGTCTGCGTCTCTTTTGCTATCTCGTATATAGGGTCATCATTACCATCTTTTTAAATTCCATATATATACATTAGTATACTATATTGGTGTTTTTCTTTCTGGCTAACTTCACTCTGTATAGTGGGCTCCAGTTTCATTCACCTCATTAGAACTGATTCAAATGCATTCTTTTAAATGTCTGAGTAATATTCCATTGGGTATATGTACCACAGTGTTCTTATCCATTCATCTGCTAATGGACATCTAGGTTGCTTCCATGGAGAAGGCTTTTTAAGAAGGTGATGTTTTATTTCTGGGTTTTGATATTTAAAAACAGGAAAAGGTATACCTGGTGTCAGGAAAAATCTGGGCACTGCTTTACAATAGGAAAATGTGGAGAGTATTGAGAACTTTTGCTGGTTGGTGGCAATTCCACCTTTGCTCATGGCAAACTCCACTTCATCATAAAGCTTTGCCTAAATCTCACGCCCCAGCATCCTCCTTGTCTTGCACAAGTTTTACACTTCTTTGGAGGTTAGTTGTATTGATCAGGTTAGGCGGATGGAACTGCAGTTAGCATATCACCCTGAAATCCCTTTGGCTTCACCCACTGAAGACCCACTTCTTGCTTGGGCTGTGACACCGTTCCGGGAGACCAGCTGTGCATGATCCTCACAGCTCTGCTCGGTGAGATCCTCCAGGGAACCCTCTGTGTTGTCTGACTACAAAGAGAGAAAGACTGTGGAAGGGACAGGCCTTGTGATGATGCCTGTGGTATTACACATGTCCGGAGACTGTGAGAACCACAGAGTCTCCAGAGCTGTCTGGGACCCCAGAAAGTCACAGAGGAGAAGTCTGGATGTGAACCCATCAAGTTGCGTCTGTCACCATGTGGACACACATAACTCACACCGGTGACATCCCTAGGGACTCTGACACCAGAGCAGGGCATCCCCTAACATCTCCTCCTTGATATCACATGAATTGTTATGAACTATTTTTCACATACTCAAAAAATCATTGATATTTGATATAATAGCTAGAAAGGAGAGCAGAGAGGGGATNACAATGCCAGTCCTAACTTGGTAGGCTTTCATCAGCCCTGTGATGCCTTTCTGTATCTCACTAACACATTTCAGTTCAATTAACCACACATATATTGATCCCCAGGCCCATTACCGAGCATGACTCATAAATAGTACACATGTGCGTCTGTAATAAATGATGAAATGATCAGATACATGTGTTTTCTTCAGTGCCCAGGACATGAAGGATACAAAGGATATGATCTTTAACTTTTAGGAGCTCACAAGCTAGACAATAAGACAATAATGTACAACTAAAACTACTATTAAAAACTTAAAAATGCATAAATCTCATAATCACAAAGGCGAATACGTGAAGTTAGTCTGAAATACTTCTCTGGGAGTCTGGAGAAGGCTTTTTTTAAAAATTTATTTTAATTGGAGGCTAATTACTTTACAATATTGTAGTGGTTTTTGCCACACATTGACATGAATCAGCCATGGGTTTACACGTGTTCCCCATCCTGAACCCTCTCCCACCTCCCTCCCCACCCTACCCCTCAGGGTCATCCCAGTGCACCAGCCCTGAGTGCCCTGTCTCATGCATCGAACCTGGACTGGTGATCTGTTTCACGTAGGATAATATACATGTTTCAATGCTGTTATCTCAGATCATTCCACCCTTGCCTTCTCCCACAGAGTCCAAAAGTCTGCGTCTCTTTTGCTATCTCATATATAGGGTCATCATTACCATCTTTTTAAATTCCATATATATACATTAGTATACTATATTGGTGTTTTTCTTTCTGGCTAACTTCACTCTGTATAGTGGGCTCCAGTTTCATTCACCTCATTAGAACTGATTCAAATGCATTCTTTTAAATGTCTGAGTAATATTCCATTGGGTATATGTACCACAGTGTTCTTATCCATTCATCTGCTAATGGACATCTAGGTTGCTTCCATGGAGAAGGCTTTTTAAGAAGGTGATGTTTTATTTCTGGGTTTTGATATTTAAAAACAGGAAAAGGTATACCTGGTGTCAGGAAAAATCTGGGCACTGCTTTACAATAGGAAAATGTGGAGAGTATTGAGAACTTTTGCTGGTTGGTGGCAATTCCACCTTTGCTCATGGCAAACTCCACTTCATCATAAAGCTTTGCCTAAATCTCACGCCCCAGCATCCTCCTTGTCTTGCACAAGTTTTACGCTTCTTTGGAGGTTAGTTGTATTGATCAGGTTAGGCGGATGGAACTGCAGTTAGCATATCACCCTGAAATCCCTTTGGCTTCACCCACTGAAGACCCACTTCTTGCTTGGGCTGTGACACCGTTCTGGGAGACCAGCTGCGCATGATCCTCACAGCTCTGCTCGGTGAGATCCTCCAGGGAACCCTCTGTGTTGTCTGACTACAAAGAGAGAAAGATTGTGGAAGGGACAGGCCTTGTGATGATGCCTGTGGTATTACACATGTCCGGAGACTGTGAGAACCACAGAGTCTCCAGAGCTGTCTGGGACCCCAGAAAGTCACAGAGGAGAAGTCTGGATGTGAACCCATCAAGTTGCGTCTGTCACCATGTGGACACACATAACTCACACCGGTGACATCCCTAGGGACTCTGACACCAGAGCAGGGCATCCCCTAACATCTCCTCCTTGATATCACATGAATTGTTATGAACTATTTTTCACATACTCAAAAAATCATTGATATTTGATATAATAGCTAGAAAGGAGAGCAGAGAGGGGATGCTGTCTTTCATAGTATCTCATATAGACATTATGGGGCTTACCAGGTGACTTTATTGGTGAGGAATCTGCCTGTCAATGCAGGAGACACAAGAGATGCAGGCTCGATCCCTGGGTTGGGAAGATCCTCTAGAGAAGGAAATGGCAACCCACTCCAGTATTCTTGCCTAGAAATTTCCATGGACAAAGGAGCCTGGCAGGGCCCACAAAAATTCAGACTTGACTGACTGAGCACATAGTCGCTCTAATTGTTTCAGTAAAAATAATAAATGTACTTATTTAATCATAATACCAAAAAAGGTAAAGAGGCATAGCTATTATTTTAATAGTTTCTATATCTCCCCAACAGATTAAAATTGGATCCTTTGGATATAATAATGGTATAATAACATAGGGCAAATAATTATCCAGTAACTAATAAATGGATTTTAATGAAACTAAGATGTCTGCAAAAGGTACAACTTAGGTAGCTAATAAGTAACGCTGCTGACGAAGCCTTTCATTTTCTTAATTGGCTCTTTAGTGTCACAATAAAATAGGAAGGGTACATTTAAACTTTCAAGATAATTTCATGAAAAATTTTCATGCATGCACTAAAATTTGAACTTTTCACACAAAAAATATATACCTTGCTATGAACAGCTGTTTCGCTGTTTTGCTGTAAGCAGAAATAAAAACTCTGAGTGCCAACATAAAAGCAGCAGCTCAAGTCCTGATTTTCCATCTTTATAATCACTGTGATGACATGATTTGCTTCAAATCTATTGCTTAAATGTAAAAATAAGCAGTGTGTGGGGAGCTGGGCCCAATGTAGGCCCAGGGGATTTCAAATAATTTCCGATTACACTCTTGAAACACAAGCATGGAGCTGAGTCCCACTGTGGCAGAAATTGAATAGGGGATGGTGAATTATTTAGTCTGATTTTCAAGTAGACAACTGTGTTTATTAAAGGATAACTAATAGTTCTGCTAATTTAAAGGATACACGTTTAGAATAAAAACTCAGCCCTACTCATGGCATTATTTAGAACTTAGATTGACAGAAGCTATTTTTTTTAANCAGTGGCAAGAGAAAAATCTTGATGTTTTGAAAGAAATATCTGATCACATGTGAAGGAAATGTCTCAGCTATCTAAAGCTGCCTTATACCTTTTTTCTTTTCCTTTCTAGACCTGTAATTCCTAGTTAGCCAATGCTATAGAATTTGGATATTAAAGAATTTGAAGCACTTATATGTATTCAGGGGGAAAACCTCTATAAATTATAGATTCAATTTTTAATTTTAGAGTTAAGATTCAAATACACAATTTCATGCTGGCTTGGGGACCACAGCTTTAGCTAGGTGTTTTCAGGTGATGTAGACCACATATCATCGACTCAATGGACATGAGTTTGAGCAAACTGGGAGATGGTGAAGGACAGAGAAGCCTGGTGTGCTGCAGTTCATGGGGTTGCAAGGATTCAGACACAGCTGAGTGACTGAACAACAAGACCACTTGATCCACACCATCATTTCAAACTGTCATGTACACAAATAACCGGGCATCTTGCTAAACTGAGCTATGGATTCTGTACATGCAGAGTAGAATCCAAGAGTCTGCATTTCCAACAAGGCCAGACGATCTGATGATGCTGGTCCACAGGTCACATTTCTAGAAACAAAGACAGTTCATCTCCAGCTCTCAGACCTGCACTTAGCCCTGCTGGGCACTTCAGCCTGGCTCCTCAGCTTCTCTGTAATTGCCATTCTAAACCAACATGATCAATGGCAGTGCTGTTATCCAGATTTGTCTGGAGTTAACAGAACATTTGGAGGGTATTTTTAAAATACTTCCAAATTTTCATTATGCTCCACTTTACTAATTTGTTTTACAAGCAATACCTCGAAAAATGCAATTGTAAAACAGCTATTTGATAGAAAGAAATCCTTTCTAAATAGCTCAGTTTCCTGTAGAGTGGTACTTTTGACATCATAAATACCCCAAAGTGGAATCTCACTGACTCAACTAAATGAATCGGCTTATTGGAAAGATGTTCCCCCAGCAAGTGAGCAGCGCTGCCAGGTGAAGGGGGTGAGTTTGGACACTCAGCAGCAGAAAGAGTAACAAATGTTGCTACGCCCAGGTAATCAAATGTTCTATTAAAATAGGCCATCTGGTCACACAATTGTCATTAAACAAATGCCTCAGAAAGCTCACAGTTTTAACAAATTGTAGCCACCTGCTTAAATGTTACAGAGGCAAGTCTTCATGGTTAAAGAAAACTAACTTATGTAAGACCTCTAATTAGTTACTTCTATTTTGCAACAATTAAACAGCACACACAAATGCCTCATTTTCTTCTGAGACTTCTCTACGATTGTTCTGATCTGCCCGGTGTGGACCCTGGGGTGTGGATGGCACTGTCTCCTCTTACAGCACTTTCTACTGACTTCAGATTTGTTAAATGAACATTTCTTTTTCTCTTCTTAGTGAATATCAAAGAAAAGGAAAAGGGTGATTCATTCAGAAAATCTTATAAATTCCAGGAGAAAGATATCATTTGTACATGTGATAAACAGTAGCTTCATTTTTGTAAAAAAAAAAAANTCATTCCATATGCTATTATACCTTGAATAGTTACTTCTAGCTAAGAACCTTCCTAGCCTAGACTTTCAATTACAATTGACTGGGTATTTGTGTGTGATGTCTCCGAGAAATCTCCAGTCTTAACAGAACAGAAGCAAAACCCTTCACTTTCTACTTCACCACCCATTTCCCCATTTTCTAGGACCCCCTGACTCTGCACCTGGCATCTCTATTTGTTTTGTTATGAGAATTTTTTTTTCACTTTCAACAGAAAGAACAATATATATCTCAGAATTCTGATTGTTACCTGTTCTATTCAATATACAGTACATGGCAAATAATTTTTGTGGCAAGAATTCTTTTTTTCTGAAAGTTAATAAACACTTTAAAACAAGTAAAAGACATTGATGTCGGAGCGTTTCAAGTGAACTTTAAAAATAAAAAAACATTGATTTTCTACCTAATTTTATTTTATATACACTACTTAAAATATTTTACCTATATTTTAACACAACTACATATGCAATCAATTTAAGAAGAAATATCCTCAAAATAAGAGAAACCAAGCAGAGCTCTCAAGAATATAAAAAAGAATAACAATGAATGCAAAAGAGAATGATTACCAATCAAATATTAGTTATATTACCAAAGTACCAGAAACTTTTACAATCATTATTTTTGTACTAGCCTTGTCCATATAAAAATATTATGAAAACCTACACATTTAAAAGCAAGATCCAAATATTTAAATTATAAGAAAATATTCAGTCTATGCCTAAAATAATAGAATTTTAAAATATCATTTAAAAAATCAAGACAAAAGGAAATTATTACATATAGGCATATATAAGTCAATTATATTAGTAAGTTACTTATTGAATAAACTGATTAAGTCCAAAGATAAACTGTCCTTCACAGTGTAAAAATCTGAAAATATTATGAGCTATAGTTTAGCATTTATGACTATTTAACATATCTGTTTGATATTTCAGTTGTTTTCATCCATGAGCATTTTTGTAGCTTTTTGAAATATTAATATGGTTTCTAGTGATTGTCAAAATTCCTTATCAAGAATTACACATGATGCCCACTATGCCCAGAAACAAAAGCAAAGTAACTTGATGAATGGCCATTGATATTATGACTTTACAAGATACATTCAGTAAGTCATCTCATTAGAAAATAAATAACTTGGTGTTCTGTTTGAAATTTTAATGAGCATTTCTATCAGTACATGAGAACGTATGTGATGTGTTGCTCCCATTAATTTTTCTCTCTGGTTTTCAGCGAACAAACATGTGCTTCTAGGATATTCCATTAGAAGGAAGCAGAAGCAGAAGGACTTTAATCTGTAGAATCAAATCTATCAATCAATAGGAAGAAAAAATGCTAATGCATTCATTCCAAGACACCGTGACCAAGCGTGTGTGCGCTCAGTCATGTCTGACTCTTTGTGATCCATGGACTCTAGCCCACCAGGCCTCTCTGTCTGTGGGATTTCCCAGGCAAGAACACTGGAGTGGGTTGCCATTTCCTCCCAACATAACAGTTCAACCATTTTTTTTTTTTAAATTAAACTATAGTCACTGTAATTGTATGCCAGTAGGGGTCTGGTTAAAAAAGTTACAGTATGTCTATGTGGTAGATTATTAGACTGCTGATAAATTCCATTTTCAAAGCATTTTTAAGGACTTTGGAAAATTGGTTACAGCAGAAAGTCAAGTTGTTTGCTTTTTGGAATAAAAGGGTATAAGCTTTAAAAAATAAAATAATATTGCACATTAAAAGAAAAACTGTAGTCACTTTAATAAATATGCTTAAATGCTTCACAATAAAGTAAACTTTGGTCACCGTCCTCCTATATATAATTAAGATTTAGGAATCTCTCTTTTGTACTCTTTTAGACTCAGAGCAGATTATCAAACAAGCCTTTAGCCCTCTGACAGAACTCTTGGCCTAGAGAGTGCCAGAGGAATGTGACTTAATGCATCGCCAAAGTTACATGCCCGGTGTTGTGCTTACAGTTGAACCAGCACATAAATCTTACAACATTCTGTCCAAACAGGACACAGAGAGTCATGACTCTGTCATGAATTGCTCTTAAACCCCATCAACAAATATATACCTCATTGTACGCTCCAAGCTTGTTGAGTCAATGTCGAGTTAAAAGCATTTTTTTTCCCTCCTGATTTGATGAAGAATAAGCTGTGAAAGGGAAGACTGGCATTGTCTGCCCCACCCAGTTAAGTCTGACGTTACAGATGCTAAGTGATGCATCACAGAATTGTGTAATACTTTTAGGACCATTAGGCAAAGAAACAGTTGTGTAGCAACATGAATGTGATGAAGTGTTGTAGTTTGGTTGCTAAATCCTGTTTGACTCTTTATGACCCCGTGGACTGCAGCACGCCAGGCTTCCCTGTCCTCCACTGTCTCCTGGAGTTTGCTCAGATTCATGTCCATTGAGTTGGTGATACCTCTGCCGCCTGCTTCTCCTTTTGTCTTCAATCTTTCCAATCATCAGGGTCTTTTCCTATGAGTCAGCTCTTTGCATCAGACGGCCAAAGGATTGGAGTTTCAGCTTCAGCATCAGCCCTTCCAATGAATATTCAGGATTGATGAAAGTAGGTAGAGAAAAATCAGAGCTCAAGCCAGAAGCCAGCAGGGAGCCTTAGACGCTTATGCATGTGAGCACAGCAGGGAGCAGGGCTCAGGAGCCCACAAGAACAAAGAAGGTGGCAAGGACAGACATCAACGCAAAAGGCCGAAAACATGTTCTCTGTGTTCCTGCAAAAGCCTCTTGTTCCATCCTTTCGAAATACAGGAGAGTGACCTCCAGCACTGCTCTCTTGACAGGCCCTGGGCCTGTTAGAACACTAAGTGAACATAATGAGCTGTTGGCAGCACTATTATCTCCATTACAGATAACAGAATCTGAACTAGAAATATTTTTTTAAATCTCATTAAATTAAAAATGAAATCAAATATAAACCTCTGAAAAAATACTCTTACTGTGATGTAATTGACCAATAAGATTATACTAGTTTCAGATGTAGAGCAGAATAATTTAGTACTCGTATCTACTGCGAAATGATCTCCAGAAACATTCTAGCTAACATTCAGGAAAACAACAGCAACAACAACAAGAAACCCTTGAAAAAGCCCTATATTAATATTTGAGGTGTTACAGATGCTCAGTGTTAGAGAAAGCACACACCCTTTTAGGCTGGTGGACTGTGCTTAAATGCTGGGAAAGACTGAAGGCAGAAGGAGGAGAGGGTCACAGAGGATGAGATGGTGGGACGGCACCACCAATTCAACGGACATGAACTTGGGCAAACTCTGGGAGATGGTGAGGGACAGGGAGGTCTGGTGTGCTGCAGACACAAGGGTCGGACATAACTTAGCAACTGAACAACAACAAGAACTCTGTTTTAAAAGGTAAGCCAGTTTCCACGTACATGCATGTCTAGCTCATGGACCACACCTAAGTGTCTGAGTTGCCTGGACCTCAGGAAGGGACCAGCCATATGGCAGACGCTTGGAAGATATTTTTGAATGGTTCAGTGGACAAGTTATTGCACCAGTTCTTAATTGGCAGTAAATTCCAGAGCCAGAATTCAAACCCAGGTTAGTTTACAAGCAGTCCAAAAAAAAAAAGCTACCCTACCTATTTCTCTGTGATGGAAAATGGAATTGATTCATGCCTGGCTGGTCCAATTCATAGGGCTATACTAGGACCAAAGGAGATGTTACTATGTGGGAATGTGTTTTGTAAAATCTTATCCACTGGAAAAAATATAAGTGATTGAAAGATGGACTTGTAATAAATGTGTATCGCTTCTTTCCAAATCAGAGTCAATATTGGCTAGGAATAGAGAACTGGCAAAGAGACCTATCTTAAAACAAATTTTTTACCTTCATATAGGGAGAAATCTCTAGAATATGCTTCCTTAAATTTTGTTCCTGCGAATTTAGGATCTTAGTTAATGATTGTTATTTTCATGTCAATGCAGGAAAACATTATATATTATTCAACACGATCCCAAAAAACTCTTCAAATTACTTTTTTCCCAACGTATTCAAGCACTCTGAAAAGAAGAAGGTCATTTGTATTTTGGAAACTTTAAAGTGATGTGTTTTGTCTTTGCCGCAAGATAAAAATAATCACCAATTTCCTGGGGTCAGTCTTGATCAATAGACATCTGACCTCTGAGAGCACCACAAATGGTGGAAATTATTTTGGGTCACCATCCATATTTGCACTAAAAGTCTCTCTGCTTGAGTCTCCAGTCAGTGGCAAGAGAAAAATATTGATGTTTTGAAAGAAATATCTGATCACATGTGAAGGAAATGTCTCAGCTACTTCATCTAAAGCTGCCTTATACCTTTTTTCTTTTCCTTTCTAGACCTGTAATTCCTAGTTAGCCAATGCTATAGAATTTGGATATTAAAGAATTTGAAGCACTTATATGTATTCAGGGGGAAAACCTCTATAAATTATAGATTCAATTTTTAACTTTAGAGTTAAGATTCAAATACACAATTTCATGCTGGCTTGGGGACCACAGCTTTAGCTAGGTGTTTTCAGGTGATGTAGACCACATATCATCGACTCAATGGACATGAGTTTGAGCAAACTGGGAGATGGTGAAGGACAGAGAAGCCTGGTGTGCTGCAGTTCATGGGGTTGCAAGGATTCAGACACAGCTGAGTGACTGAACAACAAGACCACTTGATCCACACCATCATTTCAAACTGTCATGTACACAAATAACCGGGCATCTTGCTAAACTGAGCTATGGATTCTGTACATGCAGAGTAGAATCCAAGAGTCTGCATTTCCAACAAGGCCAGACGATCTGATGATGCTGGTCCACAGGTCACATTTCTAGAAACAAAGACAGTTCATCTCCAGCTCTCAGACCTGCACTTAGCCCTGCTGGGCACTTCAGCCTGGCTCCTCAGCTTCTCTGTAATTGCCATTCTAAACCAACATGATCAATGGCAGTGCTGTTATCCAGATTTGTCTGGAGTTAACAGAACATTTGGAGGGTATTTTTAAAATACTTCCAAATTTTCATTATGCTCCACTTTACTAATTTGTTTTACAAGCAATACCTCGAAAAATGCAATTGTAAAACAGCTATTTGATAGAAAGAAATCCTTTCTAAATAGCTCAGTTTCCTGTAGAGTGGTACTTTTGACATCATAAATACCCCAAAGTGGAATCTCACTGACTCAACTAAATGAATCGGCTTATTGGAAAGATGTTCCCCCAGCAAGTGAGCAGCGCTGCCAGGTGAAGGGGGTGAGTTTGGACACTCAGCAGCAGAAAGAGTAACAAATGTTGCTACGCCCAGGTAATCAAATGTTCTATTAAAATAGGCCATCTGGTCACACAATTGTCATTAAACAAATGCCTCAGAAAGCTCACAGTTTTAACAAATTGTAGCCACCTGCTTAAATGTTACAGAGGCAAGTCTTCATGGTTAAAGAAAACTAACTTATGTAAGACCTCTAATTAGTTACTTTTATTTTGCAACAATTAAACAGCACACACAAATGCCTCATTTTCTTCTGAGACTTCTCTACGATTGTTCTGATCTGCCCGGTGTGGACCCTGGGGTGTGGATGGCACTGTCTCCTCTTACAGCACTTTCTACTGACTTCAGATTTGTTAAATGAACATTTCTTTTTCTCTTCTTAGTGAATATCAAAGAAAAGGAAAAGGGTGATTCATTCAGAAAATCTTATAAATTCCAGGAGAAAGATATCATTTGTACATGTGATAAACAGTAGCTTCATTTTTGTAAAAAAAAAAAAAAACCAAAAAACCAAAACGGACTCTCTATTTGTATCGGTGGTATTTTTCTCCTTAAGCAGAAACGCTTCGGTGTCTTTACCATGTCTAGTTATTTAAATGATTTTTTTAATGTGGCAAAGGCCTTGGAATTGAGCACCCCATCTGCATACACAAAAGACGTGACACAGGGGACAATGGGACGTCTGAGGCCAAATCTAGACTCCCTTTCACAGGCAGTGGGGGAAATTAGTGTCATCACTAGGTTGAAGACATAAAGAGATTCAAAATTAAAAATCCTTTGAATGCTTCCAACAAGATTCCTATAATCAGCTGAGATAAGTAATGATCAAAGCCCTTTAAAACAGTATTGTTCACTCCATTAGGACTGTTTAAATGTACCCTACTATTCACCAGAAATTACACAAGATTACTGCGGAAGCTATGCTATTGTTTCAGCTAGGCACCCAGATGTTTTAAAGATGGCTATCCCCACAAGCGTAAGGTTAAAAAGCCAAGATACAAAAACAGCTGCAGTTATAAGCTTTCATCACCCAGTCCATCCCACCGCAGAGGTGGCTCCGTCGCCCTGACACCCCAGCGTCCCGTGTATCCCGAGCAGAGTGGCTGGAGTCCACGTGTGGGGACTGGGAAAGCAAACGGTCAGAGCGGCAGGTTCGCTTCTACATGGGATCACGTTGTGGCTACTTCTCCAAACAGACTCTTCCAGCGCCCTCACTAACTTTACACCTGGGAAATGTTAACTTCCCAAAGANCCTGTGGGGACTGGGAAAGCAAATGGTCAGAGCGGCAGGTTCGCTTCTACATGGGATCACGTTGTGGCTACTTCTCCAAACAGACCCTTCCAGCGCCCTCACTAACTTTACACCTGGGAAATGTTAACTTCCCAAAGATCCCCTTTTCATTCAGTGCACGTTATCCCAGCTCCAGGACGATGGGTGAAGAGAGATAAGCATGTTTCTAAACACCTCATTACCGCCGTTATTTTATGCAATAGCCCAGGATATTCCAGCAGTGCCACGCTGGGATCCGAGGTCACGCCTAAGCAGAAGACCAGGATAATGACCGTCTGACAGATTTACTGACTCCTTTACTTTTCCTCCCCAGTGTCCTGTGAGGTTTAATAACCATATTGTTATTGCTTGACTGATAACAATTTGGACAGGACATCTTCTGTCTCCATCTTTAAACATTTTGGAGGTTTTGCATGATACCGTTCACCACGAGCTGAAGACGATGTAAGAATTAGCAGGGTTTTTAGACACAGATCTGTACCAGCCATTTGGAAAACCCAGAGCTGTTTCAGTTTTATGTAGTAGGCGATATCAGTTAAAATGTCACAGACAACACTGGGAGGGGGAGGTGGCGGAAGCCAACTATAATCTCTCAACTTGGGGGAAGCGGATAAATGCTGAGTAGGTCCGGGTTAGAGGATGGTGCACGTAGTATCAGATTTTAAGCTTCTTCTCAGTTCTGAATATGTTTAGCTCTAGACTTTTTCACCCTCCCACCCTGTCTTCAATCCCCAAATATCATCAGTGAACCAAGGATAAGAAGAACATAATTGTTATCCTTAAACTTGAAAATGTCAGGAAAATTTGGAGATGTGTGATTCCACTAGGTCTGCCTTAGACTCTTGGNGGATGGTGCACGTAGTATCAGATTTTAAGCTTCTTCTCAGTTCTGAATATGTTTAGCTCTAGACTTTTTCACCCTCCCACCCTGTCTTCAATCCCCAAATATCATCAGTGAACCAAGGATAAGAAGAACATAATTGTTATCCTTAAACTTGAAAATGTCAGGAA
The DNA here is from genome assembly GCA_006410735.1 of Raphicerus campestris. NCBI lineage: Eukaryota > Metazoa > Chordata > Mammalia > Artiodactyla > Bovidae > Raphicerus > Raphicerus campestris. The sequence goes on along the minus strand of SJYW01051405.1, from coordinate 350,491 downwards.
AATTTGGAGATGTGTGATTCCACTAGGTCTGCCTTAGACTCTTGGGGATGGCTTGAAGAGGCTGTAATATCCTCACATTTAACAATCAAGCAGCAACAAACACTGCCTTCAGCTATGACTTTGGGAGTCATCCTTTCCTCATCTTCATATATGAATTCAAAAGAATTCACACAGCCATGCTTCATTTTTTTTTTTTTTGCAAGAGTGACTCTTGAACACAAGTTACATCAAAATTAGCATCAGGAGTTGTTAATGCTGATAATCACAATAATCATAGCTATATTTACAGAGCACTCACTAAGTTTTTCATTAACCACTTCTCAAACAATCTCTCCCAAAGACAAAAATCAGAATTTCTAGAGGTGAGGCCCTGGCACCTCCTAAGTGTGACATCAATTCATCAATTCATAATTCGGTTTGGAAAAAAAAAAAAAAAAAACCCTAAAATAATGACATTACTCTCCAACTAAGTTTACACATCCTGGGTGTGAATACTTACTGGTGAATGTTGTTGTTATTCAATCATTAAGTCAGCCCTGACTCTTTGTGACCCCATGGATTGCAGCACACCAAGCTTCCCTGTCCTTCACTGTCTCCTGGAGTTGGCTCAAACTCAGGTACATTGAGTTAGTGATGCTATCCAATAATTTCATCTTCTGCTGCCCCCTTCTTTGCTTGCCTTCAGTCTTTCCCAGCATCAGAATCTGTTCCAAGGAGTCAGTTCTTCACATCAAGTGGCCAAAGTACTGGAGCTTCAGCTTCAGTCCTTCCGATGAATATTCAGAGTTGATTTCCTTTAGGATTTACTAGTTTCATCTCCAAGCAGACCAAGGGACTCTCAAGAGTCTTTTCCAGCACCATAGTTCAAAAACATCAATTCTTCAGCATTCAGCCTTCTTTATGGTCCAACTATCACATCCACATATCTGTACATGACTACTAAAAAAACTATAGCTTACACTATACGGACATTCGTCAACAAAATGATGTCTTTGCTTTTTAATATACTGTCTTGATTTGCCATAGTTTTTCTTCTAAGGAGCAAGCATCTTTTAATTTCATGCCTACAGTCACTGTTCACAGTGATTTTGGAGCACAAGAAAATAAAATCTCTCACCATTTCTACTTTTTCTCCTTCTATTTGCCATGAAGTGATGGGGCCAGATGGTATGATCTTAGTTTTTTGAATGTTGAATTTTAAGCCAGCTTTTTCACTCTCTTCTTTCACCCCCATCAAGAGGCTCTTTAGTTCCTCTTCACTTTCTGCCTTTAGAATGATATCACCCACATATCTGAGCTTACTGATATTTCTCCCAGCAGTCTTGATTCCAGCTTGTGATTTATCCAGCCTGACATTTTGGATGATGTACTCTGCACATAAGTTAAATAAGCAGGGTGACATTACACAGCCTTGTTGTACTCCTTCCCCAGTTTTGAACCAGTCCCTTGCTTCATGTTCAGTTCTAACTGCTGTTTCCTGACCTGCATACTAGTGAGTAGATGGCTTAGTGCTGATTCAGGAAAAACCTGGCCCATCTTTTCCCAAACCCACAGGAGTTTTTAAGCAAATCACAGAGCAGATCCCAAGAATATGGAAGGCTTTAATTTTTTTTTTCCTGTTTGACCTTGGACTCACATACTTCTCTACTATTAGACTGTATTTTCAAGTTTCTTGGGGACTTTTGAGATGCATGGTACCATGGTTACATCTGGCACCATGTTGATCCAAAACAGGCCTTGTAATTAGCAACCTTGTTCTATGCAAGGAAAACTCTAGGGCGTTTATTTCTGATTTGTGGAATTCTTTGCACTAATTGAGACTTCCCTGGTGGTTCAGATGGTTAAGAATCTCCCTGCAATGCAGGAGACCAGGGTTCGATCTCTGAGTCAGGAAGATCCCTTGGAGAAGGAAACGGTACCCATTCCAGTATTCTTGCCTGGGAAATCCAATGGACAGAGGAGCTTGCTGGACTACAGTCCATGGGGTCACAAACAGTCAGACATGATTGACAGCCTTTCACTCACTTTTGCACAAAGTAAGGAGTGAGCATTGGATGAAGATCTGCAGACTCCAAGTTCCTGGCGAAGCACATCTTTAAATTAATTTGAGAAGCCATGATTTTTCAGGCCTTTCATATATGCTGTTCCTTCCAGTTGGAACAATCTTCCATCAGTCCTGTCCTGTCTGCTGGTGGACTCTGAATAACTTTTCCTGGGCCTTGAATTCTCTTAATATATTTTATAAATGAAATGTAAAATATACAAAGGGGGCAGGATAGTCCATAGCTTCCTCAAGGGCAGGCACCGCTTGTCTCTCAAGTTATTTCTTTAAGCACAAAGTAGAACTTCAAAATGCGCTTCCTGAATGGATAAACTGAGCTTCCAAGAGTGATATCATATTTTTAGACTATAGCAAACTGCAAATGTTGCTTTTGTAGACAGGCATTTAATTGAGAGATTTGGATTCTTTAAAACAAAATTTTTGCAGCTATCAAAATCTATTATTTAAATGCAGTAAATGGAAATTCATTTTATTTCAGTGATCTAATACCTAATTTGAAAAAAAAGAAAAGAAATGGCCCATGAATTGACTTTGGAAGTGGTTTGTATCCTCATTTAGACCGTGATCAGCTATAGATAACTCCTGGTGTGAAATGTATGTTCTCCATGAATGCCTTCATCAACCAGATTCTAAAAAGAATATGCACATAAAATGAATAGGTTTCTTCAGCTGTATTACTCTTTCCATGAAGATCAAAGGTCACTTCTAGCCTCTTATTTTACCAAATATTGCAGCAGCTTTGAACAAGAATTAAATGATTGACTTTGATATGCACCCTAAATAATGAAAAGACAGCTAATCAAAGACCTTTCACATAACATACTAAATAACCTGGCAAAAACGCATCATGGTAAAGCTGCAATTTTTCAGAGTATTAACAGAAGGCTCCTACATGAAACTGATGTGAAATGTAGAGAGTTAACCAAAATTGACTTTTTAAAACCAGTTGTAAATGGTAATAGTGCCAAAACCTAAAGGAACTTCTAGTTTGCATGAAGTAAGTAAGTAATATGATTCATTAAAAGTGAGCTAAAGTGTTTTTAGCATTTGCACTCATAAGAAGATATAGGCCAGGCGAAGAGAGCTGGGTTTTATTACGTGCCCTAAAATTTTGATTTTGACTCTCTAAATATACACTTAAGATATCTTCATGATAGAAGAAAAAGGCATGTAAAAATCTGTTGAAGGCATGCCTTATCGGAATCATTGCTCCTGGCTGGGAATTTTCTCTATTAGTCCACTTTAACTTAACCGTGTCAAATTCCTGCCTCCCAGCCATTTGGCAAGGAAGCTTAATGAGATAATAAGAAAGAAAGAAGCAAGGAAGAGGGAGAAAGAGCTAATGGGCCAGACTGCTTTGCTTTGGTACCTCTGAACTGAAAATGCTTTTTTCAATATAGATTTGCTATAATGAACGCTGTGTCGACCTGCCCTTCCTCATCTTTAAGTGAACTTTGTATCTGAATATATCAAGTATCAGCATCGGCAGTGGAATTTGCATGCCCAGTTTTGAAAGGCAAACTCTCCTGTTCATGACAACATTCAAATTGCCGCATGAGCCCTGGGTTCATAGTTATAGATAATAAAATTTGAATTTTTTTTCCTTGAAAAGCATTTTGGGGAAAAATGAGGAAGAAGATTATGAGAGTTTTATCCCGGAATGAGGTCATCATTTGATTATTTGAGTCTAAATCCAACCGCACCTAGGTATAGCCAACTCCATCCCATAGCTTACGTCTGCATGCATTCTTTTTTTTTTTTTTTTTTTACTCAATTTTCTAAGGAACAAGAAACATCTGTCTTTTTCAGTCTCTTCACAGCATCCAACTCCGTGGACAGATGTTTTGAAAACCACGTTGTCTGTGAACATTTAAAGGAATACCATATTTGCATAAACTCTGGGAATTCCAAGCTCTGTGCTTTCCATACTGTTTGAGTTTTTAAAATCAATATTTTTTTGTTCTGTACCCATCATTTTGTTTTACTCCTCATAAAGCAGACATTGTGTGCACACATCTGTTAAATCTGGGCTGCATTTATTACAGTTCTGCTCTTCCAGAAACAGGAAGGATTAATTACCACAGACCAGCTCTAGAAGCACCCCCGTGCTTCTTAACACACAAAATTAATTCAGAGTTGACAAAACTCTTTCAGCCACAGCCTGCTTCCTGCTGATGACGCTTTATTAGCATATTCTTCCCAGAAAAAAAAAATGCCTCCTAGACCCCTTTTACCTCTCCTCTGAGTTCAATTTGTACAGCCCTGAGTGACAGGCAGCAAAATGGCTTGAATATATCGAAGGCAAGTTGCCAAAACCCTCCGATATAAGCACTTTGGGGCCTTTGTCCCGAGCACATTAAAGTCACAGAAGGTCCATGTACAGTAGACAGTGAGGGGCAGGCAGGATGCTCTCAGGAAGACAAAACAGCGGGTGATAAATGACATTAGATAACAGTGAGAATTTACCACGGGCTAAATTAACTGCTGGAGTGAAACGTTCTCAGCTCTAAGGCTATATTAACAGTGAATTTATAATTAGGTGATTTTCATTCGTTTTAGTGTTTGAGGAGGTCTGTATGTAAAAATGATGAAGACAGCTCCATTTGACTTGGGAGACACAGAGCTGGAAGTGGTTTGAAGAATGCTGGAGAATAATTCTTCTTTCAGGTCTTATAAAGTCATTTGTAAAAATAAGTGGTGCTTGGAAGGGAATAAGATGGATATCACACACACACACACACACACACAGTTTGCAACCTCAGAGAACATACTACCAGGAAATCAAACTCCAAAATGTATCTTATTGATGCTCTCAAAATTAATCAGAACTTGATTAGGGGCATGAGAAGTTTTGAAGGTACACATTAATCTGTGGTTTTCTTTTTCCATCAGAGGCAACATCCTTAATAATATTCAACTTCTATTCTAGATCATAAGGAATTTTTATATGTTCCTTGCCATGTCTGTGGCCTTAAGAGAGCAGTCTACTTTGGTTTTACCCTCAAACCTGTAAGAATCCAGAGAAATGCAATAGAATTCCTCCCCCCACTAACCAAATATGTCAGGGATAGAAAATGAACCGCTACATTGATCGATGACTTGATTATCCCCAAATCATCACAGAGCTTTCTCAAATACCCTTACATGAAATACTACTCAAATAGAAAATGACAATAATCTTTAGCTTCTTAAAATCCTTCTTTAGACGTTATTTTTCTCTCCCAGACCTATGCTTACATCTGATGAGTAGTATTTCAGCTCTTGGTCCATCCAATCCCATCCTAAAGGGGGTGGTTGTTGGTCGGTTGCTCAGCTGTATCCAGGCTTTCCTGTCCTTCACCTTCTCCCAGAGTTTCCTCAAACTCATGTCCACTGAGTCTTCCTGATGGTGCCAGGTACACATATGGGACTTTGGCAGAATTCTCACCATGTAACATCACGTGCTCTTTCCATGAGGATTTCTCTTAAAGCTAGAACACTCCATTTTTGGCAACCAAACTCTCTATGTCTAGACACATTATAGTTCTTGGTTACAATTGTATTTCCATAATAAACTAGTATCCATTCATTCATAACTTTCTCAAAAAATAAATCCTCCTTTTGGGCTTTAAACACTCTGGGTTTAGCCTTAGCCAAAAAGGTGGATATTTGGAAAGTTTCTGCTAAATCCATTTTATCAGATATTGACTTCTATGACTCAGAAAATTATTTTCCATATGTCCACAAGAATTATTATCCCCAAAATAAAGCATGAGGAGCTGACTTCTATAATTTAAAGATCTGACTGTGACTAGTCTCTTGAGAAACAAGCTCAAAAGCTGGAATGAAAGATTCAAATTGAAAACCCCAATTTTTCTTGCCATATGCCTATTCTGCTAAAGCATAAA
>SJYW01051405.1:292516-337362 GCA_006410735.1 Raphicerus campestris | reverse complement strand
GAGAGACCCGGGTTCAATACCTGGGTTGGGAAGATCCCCTGGAGAAGGAAATGACAATCCACTCCAGTATTCTTGCCTGGAGAATCCCATGGATGGAGAAGCCTAGTAGGTTACAGTCCACGGGTCACAAAGAGTCAGACTCGACTGAGCGACTTCACCTTACCTCACCTCACCTCCACTTATCATTTGTCTCCAAAAATTATTAGTAAAGTCCCAACTATGAGAAGCTCAAGGCTAATTTATAAGTGGAGATACTGTAAGTTTTCCTAACATAGCTGTACTTTGTAAATAGCATGTTGAACCCAGACAGCTTGAGCCCATTCACTGCTTCCGGTGCAACACCTCCATGCATGAGTGGCTTCTTCATCTGCACTAATTGACTTTTCCCTTTAATCTAGAAAGATCATAAACATGCCACATGTAGAGAAGAAGTGAACACAGCATTGGAGCCTATTGGCTCGTCCCAGCCCATGTCATCTCTTACAATTCTCTCTGCCTTTTCTGGGCATTCAGTGTTCTGAGCTACTCAAGGGACATCTTTTATGATCAATTAATTAATGAGCACTAAATTAATGACTGAATCCATCACCCCTTCCAAACATTAGTCTATTATTTAATTAATATATATATATTTTGTCCACGCCACATGGCTTGTGGACTCTTAGCTTCCTGGCCAGAGATTGAATGCATGCCCCCAGCAAGAGAAGTGAGGAGTCCTAACCACTGGATCATCAGGGAATCCCCCAGATTTGTTTTTCTTTAAAGGCACACTCATAAAATCAAGAGTAGCTTAAGGTAACGGAGAAGGCACTGGCACCCCACTCCAGTACTCGTGCCTGGAAAATCCCATGGATGGAGGAGCCTGGTGAGCTGCAGTCCATGGGGTCGCTAAAAGTCAGGCATGACTGAGCGACTTCATTTCACTTTCGTGCATTGGAGAAGGAAATGGCAACCCACTCCAGTGTTCTTGCCTGGAGAATCCCAGGGACGGAGGAGCCTAGTGGGCTGCCGTCTATGGGGTTGCACAGAGTCGGACACGACTGAATCGACTTAGCAGCAACAGCAACTTAAGGTAAACAAGAAAACTGAGAGTATAATAGAATTTAAAGCACTTGGCATTTGATAGGGGTCATATTTTGTTCAAAGTGATTTCAGGGCAAACTCTCTGTGAACTGTTTATTTAACTTTTCTGTGCGTCGATGTCCTTCCTCATCATTGAATAGGAAAAAATAACAGCATCGACCTACTTGGATGATTGTGAAGCTTAAGATAGTGGGCAGAGATCACTCAGAAGAATCGTGATTAAAAATGTCCTCAACAAATGCTAGCTTAGTGATACAATCATTATTGTAATTACTAAATAAGAATAGAAAGAGCCCTGAAAGTGTCAACTCTGGACCTAAACCTGATACTCGTAATCACAGAATTTTTCCCATTTCTTAATTATCTGTTTCTATTTGGATATATCTGTCTATTAATTCCCATGATTTGGGTAAGATATATAGTACACACACACACACACAATTTCGTTTCAAATTTACCAAAATAGATATTAACCACCTCTGCATATCCATCACTCCAGATGGCCACAGGTTGTACATGAACATCAAGTCAGGGGTCATTTCACTGTGGTCACCTGGTATGACCCCAAACAACTTGTTTTTGAAGAGGGTGCTGGAGAGATGGGTGACCTTGCTAACCCACCCCACAGCCCATGTTGCCACTCTAGCAAACAGTTTTCAGTCTCTTCAGAGTTACACATTCTTAAAGAATCAAAGACTATAAAATATCCATTTGAAAAATTCCTTGATGCATGCTCTCAGTAATTAGTCAGAGAAATACTTTCTATTTTGTTCTGTTTTACCTATAAAGCCGTAGAGAACAGTGAACTTAGATGATGTTTAGCAACTTTCTGCTGCCAGAACTAAAAACGAGAATAAAACAAACATGTTTACAAATGTCAAAGAAAACTTAGCGTAGTGATACTGAGAGAATCTTGTTAGTTTTGATTATGTTTTTAGGCTTGTCAAAATATGACACAAACAGTATGTAGATTTTGTTTTGGTGTTATCAGAATAGAAAAGAATCACCTTCCAAAGCCATTTTATCAATAAGTTCAAAAGTAATAAATGGATTTTAATGCCTCACAGAATCATAAAGCATGCTAAACAACTAAAACGTCACTATAATGAACAGTTACCTGTATCATATAGCCCACTGCAGTGAANAGAATCACCTTCCAAAGCCATTTTATCAATAAGTTCAAAAGTAATAAATGGTTTTTAAAGCCTCACAGAATCATAAAGCATGCTAAACAACTAAAATGTCACTATAATTAACAGTTACCTGTATCATATAGCCCACTGCAGTGAAATTTCCACAGAACTGAAAAAAAGAAAAGATATGAAAGATCTTATAAAATTCACAGGACTTCTAACTGCTTTTTGGTATTTTTTCTTGTTTTTTTTTTTTTTTACTTTTATTAGTAGTGGCAATTCCTACGTCTATGAGTGCACTTAAAATATAATTGGGTAAAAAATTATTCCTAAAATTCATATATGTGTTAAAAGATCAGTAATGACTTCATATTTCAGGAACAATTTTTCCATAACGTCTACCAGCTATGGAAGCATTTCCATATTCAAGAAATCACTTCATTGTCACAAAGAATTCTGTGATAAACTCATCAACACCTGCATTTACAACTGAGGTTAAAAGGGTTACTCAAACTCCTGCTTCTAGAAATTACCAAAGACAAATCTTCCGCTCACAAAATCCGCCTTATCACGCTACCTATATGTACCATTAGTTTAAACTGTAAATAATAATTGCACTTTAAGTGGCTCTTAAAGCCATCCGTGGAGATTCCACAATGTGCCAGGCAGTGCTGTGCAGTTTATGTTCATTATTTTAATTAATATTCAAAACAGCAGTGCGAGATTCAAGTTTATTTGTGGCATCTTACAGATAAGAAATTTCTCAAGGTTATAAAGCTCATATTAGTATTAGGATTCTAAGTATTCAGTCACGATCTTTGGAAAATTACTTAAAACTGTTTTAAAACTGTTCGTGGGCTTGCATGGAAAAAGTTTCTACTAAATTCTTGTCCATCCTAAAGGAAACCAACCCTGACTATTCATTGGAAGGACTGATTCTGAAGCTGAAACTCCAATACTTTGGCCACCTGATGCGAAGAGCTGACTCATTGAAAAAGACCCTGATGCTGGGAAAGATGGAAGGCAGGAGGAGAAAGGGACAACAGAGGATGAGATGGTTGGATGGCATCATAGACTCAATGGACATAAGTTTGAACAAACTCTAGGAGATGGTGAAAGACAGGGAAGCCTGGTGTGCCATAGTCCATGGGGTTGCAAAGAGTTGGACACCTCTTAGTGACTGAACTGAACTGACAAATTCTTAGAATGGAGAAGATGTAAGTAGGCTGTTCTTTTGTTAACTGCTGAGCACATAGTGTTTATAGGTGCTATGAGGTTCACCTTCTAGAGTCACATGATCAAAGATTCCAGGAAAGTGAGAAGTTAGTATAGAGTTAAGAGATCCAGAGAGAAAATAGAACGACCTTTGTAGATTTCACAAGCATATGGAAATGTGACTCCACAGGAAGTGTGAAGCTGTACAGACAAAATTTGCAACAAGAGGACAGTGCAGCAAAATCCTTGGCAAAGACACCACATGAACTCATCAAACACTCTTCAATGAGCAAATTACCCCGTAGGTATCTGGTGGTGAGTGTCTCGGCATGAGGGGCGCAAAGTACAGGAGAAGTTAGGGAGAACAATTCTATGTATGGAGATCAAATCAAATGGGATTGTGAAGAAAGAAAGAGGAATGAATGAAGAAGATTTTTTTTAATGGAATATTTCAGCCAGAAATAAGGCAAGGGCATGGAGGTACTTGGAATCAAGTCAGGCTAAGGAATAAAACTGAGTCTTTGTGATCATTTATCCCTTCTGGATTGTATCATGCCTAAGAGCAGGATTAGCTGAAAGTCAGAAAGGCTGGAAGCAGAAAGTCAGAGCACTATGAGAAAGGCATTTCATTAATCTAAATATATTAGTTAGCCAGGGTCTAGACGAGGACTTTATGGATAAGAGAGTAAAGAAAGGGGTAATTTAGCAAAGCAGAACTTGGAATGACCGTAACAGATTTAAGATAAGAGCTATCAAGTTTAAACGCCATTTGTATTTGGGGGAAAAGTGTAATAAATTTTAATAATAAATAAAAGTCATAGCAGCTCATTCAAATTATTTGCCAGCCTGCCTCACTTGTGGAGATGACAAAAAAAAAAGTCAGATGAATGAAATTTGACATGATTTCTATTCCTGTGGCATAAAGCTATTATTTTACTTGCTGAGTCTATGATCAACTTAAATTTCAAAAGAGGAAAGAGATAAAAGAGAGGAAAAGGGATCTTATCAAATCTGTTCACAATGCTGATGGATTAAGATACTGACTTCTAATTTGAACCTTAACTCTGCATTCTTCAGGCTGTGTCTACAGCGTATGGCCTTCTTGGATAAATGCTACTTAGCACGTAGATCATTTCTAAGAGCTGGTTTTAGTGTTTAGGTCAGTAATTCTATGGCAATTCAAGATTATTAGGTTATGGATTCTGCAGCATCCCTCCTTTTAATTATTTTTTAACCATTCATATTGGCATCTGTATGCTTTAAGTGTTTTTAATACCTGCACTTTAGACCTCAGACAGACTCCAGGCCCTGGCACTTGGTCACAAATTCAGCGAACACTGCACGCCATCTTTCACCAACCGTGCTGTGCAGATAAAGCTTCTTGTCACTTTCTCTTCCTGATCTGGGTTCTCCACACTTAAGTCTTTCAACTTACGATACGTGACTGCACAAGAACATGTTAATTGTTCATATGTTTCAGCCTCTTGCTAAAGACAGTTCTGTTCTCCATGGTCTCCAGTGAGGTATGCAGTTCTGCCCAGGAGTTTTGGGGGCACCTCTGCTGATCATAATGGGGGGCTTCTAGGCCTTCTGCTGAGAATTTCTCTTGTGAGGCCCAGAAGATACTGCGGAATTCCCTGAAATTTCTACTCTCCTCCTAGAAATCTCACAAAATTACCCTGGGAATAAGTCAGTCGCTATCATTTCTGTCAGAAGAAATGGGCAATAATAAACATTTTGTATAAATTTGACAAGAGCATGAAGGCCTTTGCATTGATCAGGGAAACCCCACCTCCCCCAACAACCAAACCCGCTGATGACAAAGAATGTCACTTGTCTACTTTCTATCTGTATCATGAGAGAAAAGTTAATAGCAGACATTTAGATGTTTTTCTTGAAAGCTAGCAGATAAAAATGCTTTCCCCAAAAGGACACCCACTGGCCTATAAACTGAGAAATGTGTTAAAGTGCAAAGAAAATGCAAAACGCTCCATCAGATGATCTGTCTACATATCAAATTTTATCATTTTAAAGTTAATATTGATACTCTACAAATAACAACAACTGTTTTTCACTGTGATTCAAGTGAAATGAAGTGAAGTGAAGTCGCTCAGTCGTGTCTGACTCTTTTCGACCCCATGGACTGTTAGCCTACCAAGCTCCTCCATCATTGGGATTTTCCAGGCAAGAATACTGGAGTGGGGTGCCATTAAGAAAAGTACTCAAATAGTCTTTGGGTTGACATTGGTTCCTTAATATTTAATTCTGTATTAAACATTTTTAAAAATGACTGTTTGATCAAAACTCAGAAATGAGCTTTAGGATCCATTTTGTATTATATATTGCATTATTAGAACTTTAGAAGTATATTGTTATGGTGAGTAGTAGTATTTTCAGCTTAACTTGAGAAAATGAATTCTACAGGAAGTTAGTTAAAAGGCCTGCCCATGGTCGTGCAGTGATAGGCCTGGTGGTAGATGCTGGGAAACACTGGATTCCAGGGCTCATATTCACCTACAGGGGCTCTCACTAGACAGAGGCTGGCCTCAGTCCTCGCCCTCACTAGAGAGCTTGTGAGGCGGGACCAGACACACAGGCTCAGCCCTCCCTGGGCTCTCTACCGTGGCTCCATGAAGATGGAGTCAAGTTTGGTTTTTTTACAATGTGATAAAGTCAGTGCTGTCTAGACTGTCGAGCATTAGGTGGAAAAGTCTGAACAGTGGGAGGCACACATATTAGGAGGCTGATATAGCTACAGAATCAAAGGCTTCTTCTCCAGGACAACCTCTGTTACACATAGCTCAGCTCTCTAGATTTCTGATTTCCTTCCTCAGTCTCTCGACTGGCCACAACTGTTCCCTGATAATTTCATCAAGCCGTCGCACAGGCCCTGTAGGACCTCCATTTGTGTGCCTTTTTACACGAGAGAAAAAGAGAGGCTCTCTACTTATGCGAAGCACTATGGACTGGTTTGCTTCTACAGGGAACTGAAAGTAATCCTAACCAACACAAGCCTCAAGAGGGAAAACATTAGTTTGCATTCTACTCCGAGTTGTAAATGGTGACAGANAAAGGCTTCTTCTCCAGGACAACCTCTGTTACACATAGCTCAGCTCTCTAGATTTCTGATTTCCTTGCTCAGTCTCTCGACTGGCCACAATTGTTCCCTGATAATTTCATCAAGCCGTCGCACAGGCTCTGTAGGACCTCCATTTGTGTGCCTTTTTACACAAGAGGAAAAGAGAGGCTCTCTACTTATGCGAAGCACTATGGACTGGTTTGCTTCTATAGGGAACTGAAAGTAATCCTAACCAACACAAGCCTCAAGAGGGAAAACATTAGTTTGCATTCTACTCCGAGTTGTAAATGGTGACAGAAGAACATCCCCAAATGCAGTAGACATTTGAATCCAGGGATGAAAAAAATAGATGAAATGATCATGAGAGATTTCCAGACTGGAGACGTGGTCTCAGCACCTTCACCGTATCTCACTATTCTGCTTACTTGATGGATGTGCGTTAGTGTCCTTTTCAATCTCAGCTTCAGAGCCTTGCAAAGTGAAAGCATTAATTGCTCAGTCGTGCCTGACTCTTTGAGACCCCATGGACTGCAGCCCGCCAGGTTCTCCTGTCCATCAGGTTTCCCAGGCAACCAGACAAGAATATTGGAGTGGGTTACCATTCCCTTCTCCAGGGAATCTTCCCAACCCAGGAATCAAACCCGAGTGTCCTGCGTTACAGGCAGATTCTTTACCATCTGAGCCACCAGGGAAGGCCTTGGGGAATAAATACTACCCTTGCTTCCATTAGCAGCTGACTGTCAAATATTATGCAGTTGGATATATTTATTTTTCAACACTGAAGACTGGAAATTAGTAGGAATTTTCATATTCGTAGGCCTTCTTATGCCAAGTGCCTTTAAAAACCAAGGTTATATACTATAGTTTCTATAAACATTTTATACATGAGAATTTTCAGATTTCAAGGTAAGGGGATAAATAAAACAATGTCATAAGGAAAGAGAATTCTGTTCACTGAACATGACTCACCCCTGAAGTAACAGGGACTGCAGCAAATAGGATTTATACGATTCAAGCTTTTGATCTTTCTCAAAACTTAATCTGCTTCTATGTGATTCTTAACCCTGGATCATTTCAAATGTAACCTCTGTTTCAAAAATCTCCATTTCTTTCTGTTGTTTTTTTTTAATTGCTAGAGTATTAAAGCTAGCTTTTAGCATCGTCCCTATTTAGTGGGTCCTTCACAACACATGACCGAAAACACCCAGGATGAGAAGCTATCCCATTAAAATGCATGCATTTTTCTAAATGACTGCCAATGAACCAGAACAAAATAGAACCTCCCCTCTCTGGAAGTGATCAGACAGGTTCAAAAAGAATATTTGATGATATGCCAAGCCAGCACATTGCTGCGATTATAAGAACAAGGCCCACACCCTGAATAGCCAGACTTTCCTTCCCTATTACAGACCAGCTGCCTCCCGTTGGGAGCCTGAGTTTGCAGATCAAAAATCTCTGCTCCATCCACGTGGTNCCAAGCCAGCACATTGCTGCGATTATAAGAACAAGGCCCGCACCCTGAATAGCCAGACTTTCCTTCCCTATTACAGACCAGCTGCCTCCCGTTGGGAGCCTGAGTTTGCAGATCAAAAATCTCTGCTCCATCCACGTGGTCTCTGGGACATTTCACAGCAGCACAGGACCTGGGTGAAGCCATTAACAAAAGGGATTTGGGACCATGTCAAGGAGAAATTGAGACCTAGGGCCATGTTTTCCAGTATCACTAGACNATTCTGAAGGAGATCAACTCTGGGATTTCTTTGGAAGGAATGAAGCTAAAGGTGAAACTCCAGTACTTTGGCCACCTCATGAGAAGAGTTGACTCACTGGAAAAGACTCTGATGCTGGGAGGGATTGGGGGCAGGAGGAGAAGGGGACGACAGAGGATGAGATGGCTGAATGGCACCACCAACTCATTGGATGTAAGTTTGAGTGAACTCCGGGAGTTGGTGATAGACAGGGAGGCCTGGCATGCTGCGATTCATGGGGTCGCAAAGAGTCGGACACAACTGTGCGACTGAACTGAATTGAACAAATCCACTCATTTAGGGTGAACTATTCCTAGCCTAGGATATAATTTCCTCCATTGCTAAGCCATGTCCTGTCCAACTTTGTGACTCCATGGACTTTTGCCCACCAGGCTCCTCTGCCAATGAGATTTCCCAGGAAAGAATACTGGAGTGAGTTACCATTTCCTTCTCCAGGGGATCTTCCTGATCCAGGGATTGAACCCAAGTCTCCAGCATTGGCAGGCGGATTCTTTACCAGAGGATTACCAGACAAATTGATATGCTTCCTGTAAAACATTTTTCAGGCTTCATGCTTTGGGATGTATACTATTAGTAATCACTGTATTTAAGAGTTTTTTTTTTTAAATCACACTTCAAATTATTGCAGTAACATTGATCTTGAAAGATCCACCTCTATGAAATGCCTCCTGATACATCCATGCTACCGAGTCCTACTTCTTCAAAATCCTATCCCATTTTACTTCCTTCATGGCAAAACAAACTCACTGTATAATGGATTTATCTACTTCATTTTCTTTCATCTTATATCTCAGACTCCAAACTAGAGGATTCTTGAAAACTGGTTTTTTTTGTACTCATTTTGAAATAAGTATCAACTCACCCAAATTGTTGCATGACTATGAGTTATACTGAGTTAAATCACTGCTTCTTTTAGATCTTATGCATCAGAAATCAATAAAGGAATGCTTTCTATTTTGTAAATCATTTTAGAATGATTGAGTTCTTATCTCAAATCCATCTTTGAAATTTGAAATGGGGAAAAGGGAGAGAGAGAGAAAGTCAGGAGGTAGCATGAGTGTGCCCGNTAAAGGAATGCTTTCTATTTTGTAAATCATTTTAGAATGATTGAGTTCTTATCTCAAATCCATCTTTGAAATTTGAAATGGGGAAAAGGGAGAGAGAGAGAAAGTCAGGAGGTAGCATGAGTGTGCCCGGGGGCATTATAACGACCAGGGAGGTAAATGAGGAAGGACCTGCAGTCCCAACCGGGCAGCATCACTGTGTGTGTTCTGGGTTCTGAAGAAGCAGAAGCAAATCAGCCTGCATCCTGGGTACCTGATTCCTGCTCTGAACTTGAGTCATGATGATGCACGATGCCTGAGGTCATCTTTCCACTACTTTTAAGCCAGCTCAGCCAGTGCAGCCCTATCAGGACCATTTCCATGATACAGGAAGAGGGAAAGCAGAAACGATGACCATTAAATTCCATTTGGCTATTTCCATCTTGTGTGAAGATGCAGATAAAACGTATGTCCAGATTTCCTTAATTAGAGTCTAATGCCCTTTCTCTTCGGAGAAGGCGATGGCACCCCACTCCAGTATTCTTGCCTGGAAAATCCCATGGATGGAGGAGCCTGGTAGGCTGCAGTCCACAGGATCGAGAAGAGTCAGACACGACTGAATGACTTCACTTTCACTTTTCACTCTCATGCACTGGAGAAGGAAATGGCAGCCCACTCCAGTGTTCTTGCCTGGAGAATCCCAGAGACGGGAGCCTGGTGGGCTGCCGTCTATGGGGTCACACAGAGTCAGACACGACTGAAGCGACTCAGCAGCAGCAGCCCTCTCTGTTTCTTCTAGCATGTCACTTAGTGGAGTCCATGCCTTATATTGCTTATGTATCATGTGCATGAGTTATAGATACATGAACTTCAGTATTTGTGTTCACATATGTAATTCATTTGTACCAAAATAGTAATGTGAGAAATATTAAAACTAATATAAACTAATATTTAATCTCAATGCCCCCATGAGAATTTCAGGAAATCAGAACAAGGCACCAGGACATTTATTTAGCTAAATAGACCTGAGATAATGTGAATCAGGGGCTTCCCAGGTGGCTCAGTGTTCAAGAGTTAGTTTGCTTGCTAATGCAGGAGACTTAGATCCCCTGGAGGAGGAGATGGCACCCCACTCCAGTACTCTTGCCTGGAAAATCCCATGGACAGAGGAGCCTGGCAGTCTGCAGTGCAGGGGGTTGTAGAGAGTCTCACACAAATTAGTGACTGAACATGTATGCACAACATGAATTAAATATTAAGACACAGAAAAGAGATCTTGGAAAGTTTGCAACAAGTGAAGAATCAACCTAAATGAACAGGAAAAAGGGAAAGTAGTGAGATCATATGCGATCTGAGAGTCTTACTGTTTATTTACATCATCTGATATATCAGTCACATAAGCAGGCATTCTACTGACGTTCTTTGCTACAGCATGAGCAAGCTGCATGAATAATAGATGTTAACAGATCAACAAGAACAACATCCTGGTAAGTGAATGAGGCTGAGACAAAGCAAGACCATAATGGTCTAAAGTGCCTATCATTCTACCCTTTCAGTGACAAGTTCTCTGTCTCTCTCTTTTTTCAATTTTTCTCTTTTCATGAAAGGTGTTTCTGCATTATTAGCAGGAGCTTTACCCTTCACGTCTTACTATCCTACAAAATGATCTTTAGGTTCAATTCAGAAGTGTTAGATGTGTTACAAACGGGTATTAGATTTGCAGTGATTGCATCACTTGCGTAACTTACCAAGAGGCATTAACAAAATCAAAGTGTGAATGTTACAGAAGGTTGATTGAACTCAGCAGGGGTTTCATATTTTCTTTCAAGTGAATACATGGAAATAATGCAACATGCACACAAAGTTATTTTATGATTCAACATCTATTTTAAGTCTGACAATGTTTAACCAAAAGTCATTAAGATTAGACATTTTAAGACATTGCTAAAAATCAAAAGGTATCTTTTGCTTTATGTTAACTATGACAATTCATAAAGTAATTGTCCTTTCATAGATTTATGCAATTTAGTTCGAACTACTTTACAAATCACCATATGAAGAATCAAATAGATTATTTTCCCAAAGATTTTATTTCGCCAACACACTTTGTTTCTGAAAAGGCTATTAAACATTAAACATTGAATCATATTTGTAAACTAAGACAGAAAGGGAAAAGAAACATTAATACATTGGTAATAAATGTTTATTTTACAGAATTGTTTAAGAATGGGCTTCCCAAGAGGCTCAATGGGTAAAGAATCTGTCTGCAATTCAGGAG
This sequence comes from Raphicerus campestris, assembly GCA_006410735.1. NCBI lineage: Eukaryota > Metazoa > Chordata > Mammalia > Artiodactyla > Bovidae > Raphicerus > Raphicerus campestris. The sequence continues at coordinate 325,762 of SJYW01051405.1, read as the reverse complement.
ATGCAGGTTCAACCCCTGGGTAGGGAAGATCCCCTGGAAAAGGGCGTGGCAACCCACTGCATAATTCTTGCCTGAAGAACCCCATTGACAAAGAAGCCTGCTGAGTTACAGTTAGCAGAGTCGCAAAGAGTTAGACATGACTGAGCACAAACATTGTTTAAAAATACTGAAATATTTTTAGCAAATATAAAGCTGATTTATATTCTAGAATATTTAAGTTATTTAAGCTGGAATATCCATTCCATAATTTTTTTCAAGTCTGACAAATCAGTGAGCCAATTTCAAGGTACAAATTTGAAATAAAATATGACACGGACTAAATACTGGTTTGAGAAAAGAAACACAAAATTTTCTATTTTCAAACCAAATTTAGTGTAACTTCATAGTATATTTTACATCTACTTAGAAAACTCTAGTATAAAGGGGAGCTCTTATGTATCATAGGACTGTGACCTTAATTATGAAATTAAGAGGAACAGAAGAAAAATCACTGTGTTCAATATCATGAAATCCATATGTATAGTCTTCAAATATAAATCTATATTTATTAAAAATAAATATTCTAACACAGCAATGATCATATACATATAAATACATAAATTATTTTCTACTTTTAGCCAAAAGGATCTTAAAGAAACCTAATGTAAATATCTTTTTATACCTGTAGGGCAATGTTTATAACACCAGAAACCTGGTGAATACAATAAAAAATTAAGTCAATATGATATAATCTGCCACTGATCATCTTATGAATGAAAGCAGAAAGTTATGAGTCTCTTATTATTATAGTAAGTATATTATAATAAGATAAATTCTAATTTCATAAAACATCTTCCTCTAAAGTACTTGATCCATCTATGTATAGAGTAGAAAAGTACCAAATATACCTTTGACCTTACAGTTATTCAGGGACTTAAATTAATAGAAACATATATGGAAAGTTATTAAATGGAATTAATCCAAAAATCAAGTCATAGGGCAGCCATGGCAAGTGCGGTGCTTAAAATACTTGATATTTGCATGCCTCATCTTCTGTCCTGCTTGAAACCATTGTTTCCTGAAATAAAACCCACGTCTGGGCCGAGATCCCACTAGACAGCTAGCCACTCATTAGAGAATGCAGGCCGCATGAGTACATTTCTCCTCTTGCTGTAGATATTTATGCTGGGAGTAAGCTTCATCATTTAAAGTCTGTTTGTAATCTCCCGCTGGTCTGAGCCCTCCGAGTCAGCTGTGTTATCAGATTTTGTTATGTTTTCCTTCTAATTTGTGAACATTTCTCTCTCACAGAGGGTAGAAGTCACAATCTGTGTCTTCTTGAATTCAGTACTACCCGTAACAGTGACTATCAATTCTGACTGTACATTAAAATACCTTGCAAAGATCTTCATTTTAAATACCAATGTCAGGACCACGACATTAGAGAATCTGGTCCAACTGGTCTGGGGATGGTACTCGGTCAACAATATGCTGTTAGAGATACTCAGGTGAGCCAAACTGCAGCCAGCATTGAAACCCACAAGGATATGCAATTCCCAGCACAACCAGATGACACAGAAGAGTTACTAGACTTATGAAAAGATAGTCAGAATAAATCACCTGAAAGAGTCAGCAAAAATAGCTCTCACCAAAATGTATCTCCTGCAAGAAACAGAAGAAAATTTGAAAACTGCTTTTAAGATCTTGTTCAATGAGATTCTATAATCAATCACATTAAACAATGATTTTCTTTCAAATAAGTAGAGTGGAAAAATCTACAGAATTAAAACAAGGTATCAGGAAGTTACAGAGAAGGCAATGGCACCCCAGTCCTCTTGCCTGGAAACTCCCACAGACGGAGGCACGTGGTGGGCTGCAGTCCATGGGGTCACTAAGAGTCGAGCAAAAGGGGCTTCCCTGGTGGCTCAGTGGTAGAGAATCCACCTGCCAATGTAGGAGACATGGGCGCAGTTTCTAGGTCAGGAAAATCCCCTGGGGAAGGAAATAGCAACCCACTCCAGTATTCTTGCCTGGAGAATCCAATGGACACAGGAGCCTGGTGGGCTACAGTCCATGTGGTCTCAAAAGAATCAGACATGACTAGCCAAATAACAAAATCAGGACAGTAAATTGTAACTGCTGCTTTCAAGACTTCAAAATTAAGGCATGCATTATGTTTACCTTTATAAAAGTTAAGATGTTTAATGTGAAGAGAGATTTTTATTAACATACTGAAGAAAATGTTATGAATGCAGAAATATTTTAAAAACTCAAAGTGAAAGTTGGGAGGAAGGAATAAATTAACCTATGCTAAATACTCAAACTTCAAATAATAATCCATCTACAGTTTAAAGATAATTTCATAGTAGAGTTATTAGTATATAGATACCCTTTGTGAATTGGAGAGAAAAAAGGGATATATAGTATTGACTTGTGATAAAATTATCTGGCTGCATCTAGGTATGTGTCAATTTCCTTCTTTTTGTCTGCCAGTCCTCCCAGGCTGCTTCCTACTTTTTCACAAGTCTTTGTGTTGCATAGAGTCTCTCCCTACATTTTCCTTTACAAAAGTCAAAGTGTGCAGACCTTCCTACCTTACTGCCTTGACATTCAAAATGAAATCATGTGTCTCAAAATCACCACCATGAATTTTGAATACTATCAGCAATACATTACCACCAAGAATTTTGAAACTATAGTGCATGGTGTAAAGATAAAAGTTTAGTATTTGCATCCAAGCTTTCAATAGTCTAGCAAGTGATGCACTAGGAAGGCTGAATCCATGAGCTGTAGTCTCTGAATTCTCTGAATCTTTCCATATATTCTCATTTCATTGATGAGTTTTCCATTTTTCCCTTTCAATGGCTTAAGCTTTAAATAACTTTTCTTTTTATCTTAGGGTCTTGCATGGAAGCACAACTACAGTATTTTTGCTAACACAGCAGAAAATGAAGTTAGGATAACAATTCCCAAGTTGGAAAATCGTCTAAAAAAAAAAAAAGGTTTATGCTTTTAAATAAAGATTTATGAAAATATTAAAAGTTAGTCCAATACTTATTTTCTAGCCCTCTGCAAAGGAATGTGCATTCATATACCAGAGTAACTGTGTACTAGAAGAAAGCAATACGTTAGATACAAGCTTTATTTTAATTTTGGAAAAACCAAAGCCTTCTGTCATTCGACAGTCTAAGAATGACACTGATTTCAAAGGACAAAGAAGTTGTTCTAATTCTGCTTCACAGTATGGCATGGGTATTTTCCCAGCTCATGATTAAAATAATCCTCCTCCCCCAAATATTCTATCTAGGNGCAGATGTAAAAATACAGCAGCCTTCTATTACGCCAGATAGTAAAACATTTTCAGAAATGTAAAATAATGCTGTTCTTACACTGATGTGTTCTAGAAAAACATTTTAGTAAACATCTGATTTCTATTAAAGTGTAAAGGGCTTCCCATTGTTACACTTAATTAATGTTTTTAAAACTTTTCTCAGCTTTATTTATAGTATAGTTAATATTAACAGGACTTATATAAGCAAAACTTCTTTGTGTGTGTGTGTGTGTGTGTGAGCTCAGTCGTGTCCAACTCTGTAGCCCCATGTACTATAGCCTGCCAGGCTCCTCTGTCCCTTGGCTTTCCCAGGCAAGAATACTTGAGTGGGTTGCCAGTTCCTTCTCCAGGGGATCTTCCTGGTCCAGGGATCAAACCTGTGTCTACTGCATTGGCAAGCATTTTCTTTACCACTGGGCCACCTGGGAAGATCAAAAGCGCTTTAGGGTTCTCAATAATTTTTAGGAGTACAATGGATCCTGAAATAGAAGTGTTTGAGGACAAATGTTTCCTCGAGGAGTCTCATCTCTCTCGTTGAAATCACGACCATGCCTGGCACACAGTAGGTACTCGAGAAATATTTAATAAATGAATTAAACATTGGTTCAGTTTTCTATATTATTAACAGCCTTTTAACAAGAAATTATTAATAACTAATTGCACATGTATATATACCTATATTTAGTTGACTGTTAAGTGAATTCACTTTTTGTTGAGATACATCAAACAACATAAAATTGGCCATTCTCAAGTATACTCGACTGTTATTTTAGTATAGTCATTGTGTTGTAAAACCATAAGTACTATCTAAATGTAGACTATTTTCTTCACCCTCAAAAGAAATGTCTATGAGCTGTTTAGCCCAATACCGTTCTTCCTCTCGCCCTCAGCAACCACCAATCTACTTCGTTTCTGAAGATTTGCCTATAACAGACATATAAGTGGAATTATATAAAACATGGTCTTTTACATGATTTCTTTCATGTCATGTTTCATCCAAGTGGTAACATGGATTTCATTCTTTTTAAAAATTATTTTAGTTGGAGTCTAATTACAATGTTGTGGTCTTTTTTGTCATACATTGACATTCTGATACTGAATAATGTTCCATCCTATGGAGATACCGTATCTGTTTATCCATTCATTACCTGATGGACATTTTACTTTTTTCTACTAACTATTAGGAGTATGCAGCTATGCAGACGCATGCACATGTTTTTGTTTGAACATATGTTTTCTCTTCTCTCGGGCATTTATGTAGGAGTGGGATTGTTGGGTCATATGGTAGTACTATGCCTAACCTTTTGAGGAACTAAAAAGTGATTTGCACAGTTGCTGTACCATATTACATTTGCAACATATGAGGGTTCCAATTTCTCCATATCGTCACCAGTCTTTGCCATCATTTCTTTATAATATTTATCCCAGTAGCTGTGAAGTGGCTTCTCATTGGGGTTTTCATTTACATTCTCTCTTGATTAATGCCACTGTGCATCTTTTCATGTGCTTGTGGCTATTTACATATCTCCTTTGAAGAGTAAGTTAAAAAATATACTGTGACATTTTGAACTGGGTTGTCTTTTTTTAAAATGCTGAATTGGAAGACTTCTTCATAGATTCTAGATACTAGATGCTTATCAAATAGCAATTTGCAAATATTTTCTGAGATTCTTTTGGTTGCCTTTCATGTTCTTGTAGTATTCTTGGATGCACAAAGGTTTTCATTTCAGCAGGCACATCCATTTTTCTTTTGTGGCAGGTGCTTTTGGCATCGTATCTAAGGATCCACTGCCTAATTCAAAGACACACAAATTTCCACCTTTGTCTTCTTCTAAGATTTTTTGACTTTAGATCTCACATTTAGGTCTTTGGTACACTTCAGGTTAAGTTTTGTGTATGGTATGACATGTATGATATGAAATGAGATAAGGGTCTATTTTTATTATTTTGTAAGTGGATATATAGTTTCCTCAGCAAGTGTTTTAATTCAATGCCTACTCATTATTGTTCCCTTGTCATGGGATGAATGATCCCAGGAAAACTCTCTGTGGTGGCTATTTTTGGCTGCCTAGCACATTTCCCATTTTCTTTTTCCTTTAAAGGCTTCTGTGCTTTTCTCCCAGTCTGTAGAGAATATTTTAGGGTTCCCACAGTTGTAGTCCTATTGGGAAAACCTGTACGCAAGAAATGGCAGGTTGCATAACCTTACATTCTCTGTCATTAAAAATGAGGCATGATGTTTGTTAGAGTATCTGGCTATGAACCATTTATAGGGTGATGTGAACATCATCCAGCTTTTAGGTAATCTCGGAGACATGTCATCTGACCCAGGCTGTAGCTGTAGCCATTCTGCCTCTCAGCCACTATCGCCAACCACACCAGTACTGATGCAAAGAGAAACTATAGTATATTCATGAAACTGGTAAAAAGCTGAAGAACCAAATCCCCAACTCAGGCCCAGACCTCATAAAAATGGTTTCTCTCATAAAATAGTTTTCCAAAAGTACAAGTGTCATAGTAAAGAAACAGATGTGTCCTACTGAAGTATTGTCTTACTTTTTTCACTTTATTCTGGAGACATACACAAATATTCGGGTCTGCATTCAGAACACTGTATAGGAAAAGTGAATATAATCTGGTTGATAACAGACACTTGCACATTTTTTGTCTGAAAGGAAAAGAAAATAACCCAGATTTGATACCACATTTGCTTAAAATTAATCTGGAAAGAGAACGTCCTTAGTCCTAAAGTTGTCCCCAACTCTTTGGAATTCCCACAAACTGTAGCCTGCCAGGCTCCTCTGTCCATGGGATTTCCCAGGCAAGAATACTGGAGTGGGTTGCCATTTCCTTCTCCAGGGGATCTTCCTGACCCAGGGATCAACCTGTGTGTCTCTTGTGTCTCCTGCATTAGATGGATTCTTTACCCACTAAGTCTTCAGGGAAGCCCCATGGAAAGAGAAATGCATACTCTAAGTTAGCAAAGGAGTCCTTGAGCTAATCTGTTCCAGGTGAAGAAAGTAAAGCCCATGTGACTTGTCCCAGAGCACATGGCCAGCGACTTGTGTAGACGCGTCAACAGTAAGTTTAGATGGAGTCTGAATATTGAACCTGTTTTGTCCTCACTTCAGATAATACGTCTGCAACCGTAAGACTACCTCCTAGATTTATAGGCCCAGTGGATTTTTTTTTCTTTTTTTTAAACTCCTTATCATAAGTCTCTTGTCTAAGAAGAAAGGCAAGAGAAATAGCTACAATTTCTTTGGAAAAACACTGTTAAACAACTGAGTCTCATTTTTGCAAGATTGCAGATTTCTTTTGAATCAAAAATTACAGTTTCTAAAAATGGCTATGAGTAAATTGTGCATATGATTTTTGTATCATGTAATATTTTGAAAAATTAAGGGGAATGGAACCCAATGTCTATACCCAAACTCCATGGCTTTTACAAAAGCAGTTTGGTCATAATTATTAAAATAAAAAGATTTTTATGAGTTGTTTAATATCTAAAAATATTTATATTTTTACAATATTTTATGAGCTAAATAAGCATTCAGCTTAGTAAAGCAAACAAAAATCATTTGGGGTATTGTAGAGTATCATAAGTATAATATATATAAAAATTGATTTGTTAGATCATTAGCTGACCTGTGATTAATAAAAATGCTATTAAAATAGCATTTTAAGGATAGCATAGACATTCTTTTTTTTTTTTTTTTTTAGTAAAGGCTTTACTTTTTATTGTTAATGAAATAAAACCCTGTCAAAATTCTTTTAAATATAGTTTACATAATTTTGCTTAAAGAAGCAACAAAGCTTAGAATGATATTAAATCACATTTTCAGGTCTGCAGAATATCTAAAATCAATACTAGGACAGTACATAGGATGCTTATATTTTTCGTGACATCTACATTCCTCAAGACCTGAAACTATTCTAAACTGAGAAGCCAAGGCAACTTCTGACAAAGGATGGCCAGTATAGCCATTTACCTGCAGAAATGATGTCATACAGCATCAATAGACCCATTTTGTAGTTCACTTGGTCAACCGGTTAAAAAATTGTGGAAATCTCTATGCATTTTTGAGAGAATCTCATTACTGTATACATTGGAAATAGGCTGAAAATCCATTAATTTTTATCACATTATTTGAAATGTGTGCATTTAAATCCATGACATATGACCTCACCTGAAATGGCAGCAAGATTTTAAGTGATGATCAGTGGGGGAAACGGTACCCGTGTTCACATTTAGAAAGGTCCAGAAGGACCATCTATTGGGAAGGACCTCCTGGGAGACATCTGAATGTCGTGGCTTTCTTTCAAGGGATGGCTTTCAGCTTTTCAGGTTAAAAACTCTCCCTGTTGTGGACAACCCAGGTGTCAGTTTCTTGGCGGACACACACCAACAAAGCTCATAGAAGAACAAACTCTACCCCATAATGAAAATGCATTTGCCAACAATGAGAAGTCAGTATGCCAAGGCAGGGCTACCCTGCTGGCTCTGTGGGAACCAATCTGCCCACTAGGGCAGGAGACGCAGGTTCACTCTGGTCCAGAGAGAGTCCCTGGAGAAGGAAATGGCAGCTCACTCCAGTATTCTTACCTGGGAAATCCCATGGACAGAGGAGCCTAGTGGGCTGCATTCCATGGAGTATCAAAAGAATCAGACACTCAGACACACACACACAGAATGAGTCAGACACAACCAAGCAGCTAAACAATAACAGTGCCAATAAGACAAAGACCTTACGTCAGAGGGTCATTCCAGCTGTTCTGCATTTAACTTTCTGTTTGAGCCATCTTGATCTACACTGTGGCAATTATAGCAATCCACAATTAATTCATACATTAAACAGATGTCAAAATACCTACCCTGCCTAACTCACAATATTTCTGTTAAAGTTATAAAAAAAGGTGTCAGATTAAAATATGCATACTCCTTGGAAAAAAGATATTAAACAAGCAAAGAAGGGCTCTATATTGTAAATTAAAACATTATAAAGACATTTTACGAAGGTAAAATGTCTGTCTGTCCCTATAAGATGTTTACCTTTTTTGTGTATTTCCTTCTATTTCATGATATTCAAGGTTTTTATGTTAAGTTTTCAGTTCACTTTAGCTTTATATGCCTAGTTCATCAAGATGAAATAGCGTTTTCATTATCATTTACAATTATTGACACTAGATTAAAAAATTCAGATCATGAATTCTTTTAGATTTCAGCAAATCTGTATGTAAATAGAATAGTACCTACAGAATCCTATATGACCAAACTTAGTATTATTTAGGCACACACATCTGTCTCTTATACACATCTCCACTGCCTAATTCAAAGACACNTGTCCCTATAAGATGTTTACCTTTTTTGTGTATTTCCTTCTATTTCATGATATTCAAGGTTTTTATGTTAAGTTTTCAGTTCACTTTAGCTTTATATGCCTAGTTCATCAAGATGAAATAGCGTTTTCATTATCATTTACAATTATTGACACTAGATTAAAAAATTCAGATCATGAATTCTTTTAGATTTCAGCAAATCTGTATGTAAATAGAATAGTACCTACAGAATCCTATATGACCAAACTTAGTATTATTTAGGCACACACATTGTAGGTAAATTAATTAAATCTATTGGTTAGTAGAAAGTAGATACCTTCAAGATAAGACAAAGGGGAGTGAACCCACTTTGCCATCCAGGAGGAACCAATGTAAAGGGCTGCAGCGCTATCTGGAAGCAGAAGAGCACTAATAGAAAATGCACAGGAGACAAATAGACCTGGGTCTGAATCACAGGCCCTGTAACTGTATCTTTGACACCCTAAGCTATCCCTCTTCCTTTATTTCTTTGCTTAAATCAGCCAGGCACAGGCACAGCTGGTTTCTTTTATTATTAGCTAAAAGACACAAACTGGTGCCGCAGTTAAGGGACTGAGAGCTTTGATCTGTGTTGTTATGTTTACGTAATTAAATAATTCTTTTAACACATCTCAGGGGGCTGAGCACCAGGGCATCTTGGAGTAAACACACTCATGTACAGTTTTCCATCAGCCGACTCAGTTCATAGATAACTCAATTCCAGGGAGTCTTTGTGTGATTTTGGTGTGGAATGCTAGGTAATCCATGGAACTTTTCTGAAACTTAGTTTCATAAAAGTTGACGCTCTTTACTTGCCTAATATTATATGACTTCTTATCTGATTATTAGCTTGAATCATGTTCTTTATTAACACTACACCGAGTGGAAGAGTGATTCTAACAGCTTTTCTAGAATCCTTGGGATGTGCCGACCTGGAATGTAGTCCCTATAAGCCATACTTCACATCCATTTAGGTTGTGGGGAGAGAGGGAGGGCTTCCCTGATGGCTCAGTGGGTAGAGAATCCACCTGCAATTCTCCCAGCAGGAGACCCAGGACTTGCGAGTTCAATCCCTGGTCCAGGAAGATGCCCTGGAGAAGGAAAGGCAACCCACTCCAGTATTCTTGCCTGGAGAATTCCATGGGCAGAGGAGCCTGTTGGGTTACAGTTCAAAGGGTCACAAAGAGTTGGACATGACTGAGTGACTAAGAGAGAGAGGCAGGGCTTATGAGAAACTCATTTATTGACCAAGTGCCCTTCACTGATGAGTGCAGAAAGAAGCTACCTTTAAGGGAACTCTCTCCTTTTCTTTGCTCCTTTAATGCTTCTGTTCATTCTGATATGTTTTTAAATAAAATATTAAAAATCTTCAGAGCAATGAAAGCATGTAGATTAGGTGAAGGAATAAAGACTGTGTTAGTCTGTAACAGGAATGGAGCACAGATTTCAGCAGTGAAACGATGGCTGCACAGGGATTCAAGAAGCCAGCTCCCGCATAAATACCCCTTTGGTCTTCATATTTTCCATCTGGTAAGTAATGACTAATAACCATATGATTCTAATAAAAATACTTTCTGGGCGAGGGTAGGAAATTCCCAAGTACTCTCTTCAGCTGGTTCCTGGGAGNTGGTCTTCATGTTTTCCATCTGGTAAGTAATGACTAATAACCATATGATTCTAATAAAAATACTTTCTGGGCGAGGGTAGGAAATTCCCAAGTACTCTCTTCAGCTGGTTCCTGGGAGTGTATGGAGTGACTCAGATCTAAGGGGTGGCTTAGCAGACCACTTTTCATTTGCCCCTCTTCCTTTTCATTTGACATAGATGAAATTGATGCTTTTGAATACACCTCTAAATTTATAAATTATTATGAGACCATCAAAAGTTATTCTATGTGACAGTCGCTCAGTCATGTCTGACTCTCTGCAACCCCATGGAATTCTCCAGGCCAGAAAACTGGAGTGGGTAGCCTTTTCCTTCTCCAAAGGATCCTCCCAACCCAGGGATCAAACTCAGGTCTCTCACACTGAAGGTAGATTCTTTACCAGGTGAGCCATAAGGGAAGCCAAAAAAAAATCACTCTATGGAATCAATCAAATTGTGTTTGCAGATTCATTTTTTAGTTCCCTAGAGAAGCTTATGGTTATAATATTGAAAACAGTTTAGTCAATTTTTCATTATCAAGTGCAAAACACAAATCTTCCATAAATACCAGGGGGTCAGCTGATATTTAAAGACTTCAGAGAAAGAGGATCCCTCAAACAAAAGAGTCACCATCTAAATAAATTTTTATATGCATTTCAAAGCACTTCTGCTTTAGCCAAAGCCTATATCTTCCTGTTATAATATTCTTAAGTAAAAAAAAAAAAAAATCATACCATTTGTGGAATAACATGAGAAAATAACATTTACCCTCTGAAATTAAATATTTCTGGAGTTAACTAATAACTTAGGAATTGAAATAAACAACAATAGACTAAGTTCCTTGAAGTCAAATTTTACATATATCCTACCTATATGTAAAACTTTTTGTTCATTTTGACTGCTATTAAATACAAATAACATCGGATTTTAGACACAGAATTGAAATCCTATCTTGGTCATTTATTAAGAAATCTCAGATAAATGGCTCAACCTTTCTGAATCTCACATCTCTCATTAATAAACTATGGGTAGCAATAAATATACCATAGGTTGGTGATCTGGCTTAAATAAGATATGTGCAATAACATGGCAAATCACTATCAAAATATCTGTTCTTATTATTACAGATAAAAATTCATGTCAAGAGTTAGGAGTATCTCTCAACCTTTGACCAGACTAATCAATGGCGATTTGACATTTTCACACAATTGATATTAAAACTGTAGCATTCATTGAACATTCATACCAACTCTGAATAGATTCACATGAAATCGTTATGAATACAGCCATGTTATATTATAAAATGCAATCATATGGCAGGAATCTATGAATATCAATGTTGAAAAAACCCATCAGCATGTGTACTTTAGTTAAGACATAGTGAATATTGCATAAATAAGCAATATTTCTTTATATATTATTTAAAACTCACAACTTGGCAGGTAGTGTTGAATGAAGGCCTTTCCCCTTCTGATGAATAGTCATGGAACAATTACTCATTTTTACTTTCTTTAAAATGAATTATTCAATTATGGACTTGTAAAAAATATGTTTGTAAATAATCACTTAGTCTCAGGAGTTAAAAAAGGACAGCCATCAGCTTAAACATCAAAGTCATCTTTCTAATTTTAATGCTTTAAAATTTAATGAATTTTTTTGTGCCAACATAATCTTTGGAAGAGTAACTTATTTTTACTGCCATCCGAAACATGGTGGATGCTAGCTCTAAGTAATATATTATACTGTTTTATTTAAATACTTTTGGAACATAGGATAGAATTGGATAATAAGGCAACATAAATGTACTATTAAAGTTCTATGTGAGTAGAAACATATCACGTGATTTTTTTGGAAGATGTGGTCACATGACAAAAGTATGTATCTTTATTCTATTTTGGGAGTGAATGCATTACGTCTCTACAGCTGGAGAACCATGCCATACCAAAAAGCTCCATATTAGATCATTTTTTGGAAGAAACTTTGAAAATAACTAGGAAAAATAAGTTTGAAGGCTCCTCTGAAATTTTCAAAGATAATTTTAAAGAAATGTAAGAAGAATTGAAACCAGACATAAAGCAATCCAGGGCACCAGTCAACAATTTCTTGTTTTCTTTGGCCTTTTTGTTTTTTCCAGAAATGTTTCTGTTACTTGTAAAATGGCTAATTTAACAATTAAAACAAATCACAGTTTTTCATCCCTGCCATGCATGATTTTTTCAGCCCATAGATTAATTCCTCCTAAAAATGTTGATAATAAATTACTAAAAAGTCTTTTTAGTATCAGACTGTAACTTCATAGACATTGTACTTTGTCACAAAAATTAATGACACAGTTTATATGAGATGAGAGGATGAATATGAAAAAAATATTATGGAAAACTTAAAAACAGGAACCAACTTTTGCCACCGTCCTATGGTAAGGTATTTCAAAATGCTATGATTTACCGCTGTCACATAGGAACATATTTCAAAATGCTGTGAGAAGTATCAGGATAAAAATAGATCAGTCACTACAGACAGCTGGTGTAAAGCTTTCCCAAATCTGCTGGTACAAAAAGGGATACAGAATGGAAATGCCCTTACACTATGTGTTTTGCAAAAGAGACTCTAAATAAACGTCAGGGCTTTTTCTCCTTCTCCGTAGAGAATTAACAGGACTAAACAACTTAGGACAAACCAGTCAATGTATTTACATAACCTTCAATCAATCAATAAGTTTGATACCCTTAAGGGAGATTCCTCCCTCCCTTTCTCCTTTGCTCTGTGTTTCGTGTGCGATTCTAATTATTTGGGAAATTTTGTATATTTTATATTTCTATCATTTCATTAGTTGCAAAGACTGCTTTCTTCTGTTAGTTGAAGGAAAAAATATTACATTTACTGAGCATTAATGATTTATCAGTTCTTAGCTAAGGTTTAGATGTACAAAGACCCAAAATGGAATAAATCCCTGATGGGAACAGTGCTCCTACTAGTAAGAAACCTGCATGGAGATTATTTCAACACAATGTGACAAGTGCTAGAAGGAGTGTGCCAGGCGTTAGTTAATCTTTTATTTGGGGATATTGATCCATCTTTGCTAAATTAATTCAAACGCTTTTGTGCCACACTGCATTACAATCACTTATTCCTGCCCTGGAGAAAGCAGAGCTAGTTTCTCAGTAAAATATTTCTGATTCTAACAGTCTTCTGTTGCTGTCTGGGGCTTCCCTGGTGGCTCAATTGGTAAAGAATCCACCTGCAGTGCAGGAGACCCCTGTTTGATCCCTGGGTTGGGAAGATTCCCCAGAGGAGAGCATGGCAACCCACCCTAGTACTCTTGCTTGGAGACTCCTCAAGGTCAGAGGTGGCAGGCTACAGTCCAGTCTCTTAGGTCCTGTCCAATTCTTTGTGACCCCGTGGTCTGCTACGTAGCCCTCCAGGTTTCTCTGATCATGAAATTTCCCAGGCAAGAATACCAGAGTCGGTTGCCATTCCCTTCTCCGGGGGATCTTCCCAGCCCAGGGACGGAACTCACGTCTCCTGAGTATCCTGCATGGCAGGCTGATTCTTTACCCACTGAGCCACTGGGAAAGCCCACTCATTTCAGTTATAAGAGACTCCATGGCAACAATGAAAGGCCTCTCTCACCCTGAGAGGAATGGATTTGCTATATTTCTGTGAAAATAGTTTTAATTCATTTGTAATGTATATTCTTGAAGTTTTTGGCTCTTTACACAATGTACTGACTTTATGTTACTTAACAAAGCAAATTATGTATTTTCATAATCTCATATATTATGTATCTTTTTTGAAATATATGAAATATTGGAAGAGTTGAAGTCCATTAACATTTTTCAGGATTTTTCCCTTTTGCTGTTAAATCTATGATAACATGTAGTATATACACTTTGTACTATAATGACATTGGCAGATGCAAGCATTTAGTAAATTGAATTTAGAAAACCAGTGAGATAAATATTAAAATACAAATACTCATTCACTTCAATTATTTGAAGCCTAGAGTTTGAACATTTTGACAGGGAAAAATGAGCTTCTCCCTGAAGTATGGGAAAATAGTGATATATTTGCATAAAGTTTCTAAATTCTGTAGAAACTGAAGACACTTTACAAGGTTTTCTGGGGTCAAGTGTTAAATAAAACAAATGTAAAGCAATAAACACAGTTGGAGTTTTGTCCAACCAGTGATGGATAAGCTATAATTTCACCAGTTAGTCCTAAAGGAAAAGTTGTAAAAACAAAAGGCATAGCTCATTTCCCTGTAAAATCCTAACTGTTCCATAAAGGAAGGTCAGACAATTTTCACCCCAAAGAGTAGCTGTTTAGCGCAATGCAGTTAAATATATAGCATGTGTACACGAGGCTCCTCTTGCCATCTGTCTTCATTCTCCTCACAAAATTAAGCCAAAGAGCTATCAGTTTAAGACGTATATGAGAGCTGAAGAAAAAAAACAGACGGCACTCATCAAAACCATGGTGGCTGAATATATCATCCCCAAGCCATCACGTGTGCTTGATATAGGAAGCCACTGAAACACACACGTTTTAAGGCAGAGCAAGGCACCAAGTAATTAGAACCTGGGTGGCACTTGCACACGTTTTTTATTTTTATTCTCTCATTACTAAGACATCAGAACTCCTCCAAACATCCCTAGAATAGCACAGCCCAGTTTTAGGATTGAGTGGTTTGGTCTAGGTCACCTCTTCCTCCTGAAATGGAAGAAAACGACTTGCCTTTTTTTCTTACTCTTTAGATGTAGGAGAATTATAAGTTTTTCAAGTGTAAAGGTAACATCTACATTCTGCCACGTTCAGGTGTGGGGCCAGTGGTCTCACTACAATAGACAAGTCCCCTTTTCCTCCTCTCTGTAAATGAATCATACCTACCTCATGCAGCTGNATAAGTTTTTCAAGAGTAAAGGTAACATCTACATTCTGCCACGTTCAGGTGTGGGGCCAGTGGTCTCACTACAATAGACAAGTCCCCTTTTCCTCCTCTCTGTAAATGAATCATACCTACCTCATGCAGCTGCTCTGAGATACAGCGAAAAGAAAATACATATGAAACATTTTGGGGCAAATATTTTGCGTAAACAGTGTCCGCTATCATCTCTTGGACAACGAGGAAATCAAACCAGTCAATCCTAAAGGAAATCAACTCTGCATATTCACTGGAAGGACTGATGCTGAAACTCCAGTATTTGGCCACCTGGTGTACAGAGTTAGAACTCATTGGAAAAGATCCTTGTGCTGGGAAAGATCAAGAGTAAGAGGAGAAGGGGGAGACAGAGGATGAGATGGTTGGATGGCATCACTGACTCAATGGACATGAGTTGGAGGAAACTCCAGGAGATGGTGAAGCACAGGGGAGTCTGGTGTGCTACAGTCCATGGAGCACAGAGTTGGACACGATTTAGCGACTGAACAATAATAATTCATCATTATAAGACTGCTCTAGTTAGAAAGTCTGCCCATGACTTGTAGATATTAGAGAACTTCCGTGGGGTATGAGACATTTCGACTTAAACTTTCTACTCTAGAATAAGGGCTGGTAAACTATGGCCCATGGGTGCTCTTTGTTCTTATAAGGTCTGTGAGATAAGTTTGATTTTACATTTTTAAATGGAGGGAAAATAAAAGACTAGAATTTCATGACAGGTGAACACTATATGAAATTCTAACTTTATTCAATGTCTATAAATATGTATCCATAAATAAATATGTAAATAACACAGTGTCTATAAAGTTTTATTGAAACACAGACCCATCCACTGCTTCACTTCCTCATGGAGTCTCTCCTGAGATCTTACAGCCCGCAAAGCCGGTACTATTTACATATGGCTCTTTCAGAAAAAGTTTGCCCCCGGAAAGACTGAGATGTGTGATTTATCTGACGAAACCTGTAAGCTTTCTGTGAAAAGCAAGCCTTGAGTTAGGTGATTCTTCAGAGAATTTCTGACCTGGTACTAAAAGTTGGGTTTTCAGAACCATAAATGAGTTAATCTCATTCCTTGACTGATTGAGCTCTATGTTCTTGGAGAAAGTCTAAACTTCTCTGTCAGTCTTTTTCACAACTAGCCACCTTAAATGAGTATTTTAAAAATGGAATGTTTTTTTTTAATCAATGTAAAGAAGTCTTAGGCCAGGGGCTGACCTGCAGTTGGGGCAGAATAAAAATCAGGGCAGGTAGTGTACAAAATACTATCTCATAGAAACACAGAATATTACAACTGGAAGGAATATGACCTTATTTTCCATATTAGGTACAAAAGAATTTCAAACAGATGATGAGTCTTAGAAGTAGAACTGGGAAATGAAATGAAGGTTATAGCTCCTAATATATTAAGTGAAGTGCTCACTATCTTCCTTCCATTCACTGATACTGAACCCTACAATGGAGATGAAAGGACAAATTTATAGTTTTTTTTTTCTTTTTTTGGAATGACAGTGTTTGCCCATTATCTTGAGTGGGATAAAAGAACAGTGCAAGAACCAGACATTTTAGAATTTTTAAGAATTTTAGCACTAGTATCCTGACTTTCCTGAAGAAAATTCGGTGAAGGCACTAGCAATGTTTAACCCTTGCGTAGTCCACTCCTCTTAGAAGTTTCCATGGTTGAAGTTTTACTTTTGACTTTACATAAAAGAAACAAATGTCTAAATAGCATATACTATTATAATTTTTGGTAAGGTTTTGTAATATTAACATAATTTTAACAATGTTCCACAATTTTTACTATGGGTGAAAGGGGCCATCTAATTATTTCAAATGTTCTGAAACTATAACAAAGGCTATTCGATTGTTTATAACAGTGTATATGCTAAGTCGCTTCAGTCGCGTCCGACTCTTTGCACTTCCAGGGACTGTAGCCCGCCGGGCTCCTCTGTCCATGGGATTCTCCTGGCAAGAATGGAGTGGGAGCCATTTCCTTCTCCAGGGGATCTTCCCAACCCAGGGATCAAGCACATGTCTTTTCTGTCTTCTGCACTGGCAGGCAGCTTCTTTACCACTAGCTCTACCCCCAAGTTCAAAATCAAGGAAATATAAGTGCTAGTTATTCTCAAATTATAGCTAGCCAGAATAGGACATCCATTCCATCCTCTGTGAGCTCACTGTATTTCTATGTCTCCAATATAATAGATGGTCATTATATAATTCACCACGTGCCTGTGTAATGAACATGCTAGAGTAAATGAATTATGAGATCAACTTTATTTTATTTCCAGATCAAGGATAAAATTTTGGCTTTTAAAACTGAATTTGGTTTAGTCAGTATACCTGTGAGAAACTAGCTTCATTAAATGTTTATTGAAAGTTTAGTCACTGTGATTTTTAAAGTAGTTTTTGTGAATTGATCAACACCAAAATTCATGGAGAAAAATTAAGTTTTAAATCAATATAATTGCTAGCTAGAAAATTCTGTATATTTTTTATTCTGTATTGTGAATATTCTAACTGGGTCCACTGATTCTAAAGATAGTTATGAGTGAAGAAGAAGAATCCAAAGATAAATATGAAAGTATGAATAATCAAATATTATAACTATCCGTTAACTGAGATCAAAAGATTACAGCAAGGTGCTTCTGATACTACAGAACTTGAAGCTGGGAGGAATTTTCCTCAGTGTTACGTGACTTTTAACTTCTTTCTAATCCAATGTATGCTGGTACTTTATTTCCTCTTTCTTAATGATTACATTTTCCTTGCAAATATTATTTCCAATTTCAGAATTCAGTGGTTTCTATTTTATCTCCTAGCAAAGAGGCTTGGGTTTGAATCCCATCAAGTTGGTAAAATCATATCCTGGAGTTTTTCTGAGGAAAATGTCATTCTGAAAGTTTGTGAATTTACTTTGGAGCCACCTGCTGAGTTCTCAGTGGACTATTTGATAATTCAGAAACCATTTCTCCTATTTTAAGAAGATTAGGAAGAGAAGAGAAAGCTGTATTCTAAGGTCTTTTTCTCAATCTTCTCCTATAACAAATAAATCTGAAACAAACCTTGGGGGTAAATATGTGAAAGAAATTCTAGAATTTAAGGCAGTATACTAAAGACATAAGTCTAGCATAATTTCTCTTTCGAGTTTATCCTATAGGCTCTGGGATTAAGAAAAAAATTAAATAAATAAAGGTATGCATTCTATTTTTGTAAGGAACACGAAACCCTCAGTGGGTACATTTTGAGAAATTTGTTAAACTAAGTGTATCTATCCAGGGTCCAGGGGCGTGCACCTTCTCCCAGCCTGAGCTCATTACCCCAGTTTCAGTCATGTTTTATTATCATAGGGATTCTCAAGATGCACTAAACTGAGCTACTTGGAAAGATCAGGATGGGATGAAATCAGTGTCTNAAAAAAATTAAATAAATAAAGGTATGCATCCTATTTTTGTAAGGAACACGAAACCCTCAGTGGGTACATTTTGAGAAATTTGTTAAACTAAGTGTATTTATCCAGGGTCCAGGGGCGTGCACCTTCTCCCAGCCTGAGCTCATTACCCCAGTTTCAGTCGTGTTTTATTATCATAGGGATTCTCAAGATGCACTAAACTGAGCTACTTGGAAAGATCAGGATGGGATGAAATCAGTGTCTTTATGAGGCAGAAGGACAGCTCAATTATTGGCAAGGAACTCACATGTGCTTTTCATATTATGGTTTCCCTCATTCCTCATGTATCACTCCAAAAATTTTATAAGAATATTACTTATGTTATCCACATACATCCTCTAGCCCAGATATAAATTTTCACAGGATGACTGTATATTCAGAAGTTCTTTCATTGATCCCTGAGCATGTCTCCATATGCTGAGCAGACCTGCTCCTTTACTTGGGAGAATAAATGTATCCACTGCTGGAAGCTTCTGGTTCCCGATTCCATGTGTATTTGGTTTGTCTCTCTCCCCCACTGTGCGTACAGATTATTTTGCTGCAAATGCCCGACCTGCTGTCGGAGAAGTTGAAATAAGACATGATACATGAGACTGAAGAGAAGGCGTATCTGTGAAGGGGAGCTTCCCGGACAACTTAGAAAATAAACTCCAACCAAATCCCACAATAATCTTGGAATCCCATGCTGTGAATGTCTGCTGAAACTATTGTGTGTTTGCTGAGTCTCCATAAATTTACTGCAAATACAAAATGTACTGGAAGCTAAGAAGCAACATGATTTTGAATTCCCCCCTTAACCTATTTCATTGTTACCGTTTCAATTGTCTTATTTCACTTTTAATGTTTTCAACAGCCAACTGATGCCAAATTACTCAGGTTTACAAATTTGTTCTACGTTTCGTGCTATATGTAGATCTGGGGATTAGAGTTGAAAGCTAAATAAGAAAAAAAGCATTAAACTACCAAATGCATATTAACTGAATTGACTTCAAAAAGTACTTACCATACAGACAGTTGTGAATTAAATATAATGACACAAACAAAAATTAATAAACAATTTTCTGATTTCAAGGGCCACAGAATTCACTTGAATCAAAATGAACACAAAACATAACTAGAGTGAACAGAATAGAATTCACTTTCAGCTAAGCATCTGTTCTCTGAGGAAACGCCTAGGTCACATACATACGCTAACCAGTGTCTTGTTGGATCACTGTTATATTGTTGCTTTCCTTCCTTCAGTGGCCTCTTCATGCTCAAATATGATGTTCCAGAACCATCTTTGGTATGTAGCTGTAAGACATGCTGTTTCATTTATAAAATCTCACTTCAGCCAGATGTTCAGCATAGGTTATTAGGAACATCCATCATATTTTTTTAAAAATTCCTTGCAATGTGCTAGACAAGACGTCTGTGTATTCAAAAATAATCCAAGCATGAAGGAGGACAGTCTACTTTGCTCTAACGTTCATATCTATTCAGGGTCAATCAAAGTATGCCAACATTTGAAGAAGTTAAAAATGAGTATTTTAATAGACATGATACTTTCC
This sequence comes from Raphicerus campestris, assembly GCA_006410735.1. Classification (NCBI taxonomy): domain Eukaryota; kingdom Metazoa; phylum Chordata; class Mammalia; order Artiodactyla; family Bovidae; genus Raphicerus; species Raphicerus campestris. The sequence goes on along the minus strand of SJYW01051405.1, from coordinate 305,513 downwards.
ATTTGCCACATCTTACAATGCAATTATGCATTAAAATTATGCAATTAAGTGTCCATTATCTGAAGACTTTAAAAAGTATCATTGGTTATTAATATACACACTAAGAATTTTTAAGCTTCATCATTGTGTGAACTGGTCCTCCCCTTGACCGATGTCAACTCACCCTGTCACAATTACACTTACTGTGCAAAACTCATGGATAACCCTTCTCTGAGGAAGAGGCATCTACCAGGGTTTTCTAAAGCATCCTCCCCTTTAGACTCAGACTCCATTATCTAAGCTCAAAGTCCCTCCTGTTTCAGGGAGACGATGACACCAGGCTGGCCTTACTCATAGAAACGTGGAGCTTATAGGCTGTGCTGAAGGTGGAGGCAGATAGTCCGCTCCTTCTCATCACTGCTGTGTAGAACTCTAGACTCTGTTTCATCAGGTATTCGCAATTTCCAGAGATTGCAAACTTTTTCTGTTTTTATATCACATGATTATTTGGGGGGCAGGGAGGGGAGTCAGACATTTGATGAGCCAGTTTATCTCTGGAGAAGGAAATGGGAACCCACTCTTGCCTGGAGAATTCCATGGACAGAGGAGCCTGTTGGGCTAGAGTGTGTGGAGTGGCAAAGAGTTGGACATGACTGAGTGACTAACGCTTTCATCTACCAGCTTAATCTCGAGGTCTAACTGTCTGTGTCTGATAGCAAAGGATGCCCGGTTGAAGCTTGCGAAGACTTCTCATTTTCCCTTGAGATCAAATCCAGCCTTGAGTCTATGACTTTCTGATAACAAAGTCATCTTCCCTCCCCAGCAGTTAAGCCAAACTTCCCAATACCAGATGACGACCTCATTTTTTGTTTGTTTCACTTTTGCTTTCCTCACTCTATTTTTCTTATAATAACCCCCCTTGCTTTGACTTATCCATTCAGCTGACTCTTTGCTTTTAATGTCAGCCAAGAGCTTGTCCAATACAAAACTTCTCTGACCCATTTGACTCTTTCTCCTTNCTATTTTTCTTATAATAACCCCCCTTGCTTTGACTTATCCATTCAGCTGACTCTTTGCTTTTAATGTCAGCCAAGAGCTTGTCCAATACAAAACTTCTCTGACCCATTTGACTCTTTCTCCTTCCTTGAAACCTGTTGACCTTTCTACTGTGCCATATCCACTGGCATCATTTACAAGAATGACAGAATAAGTAAGTTCAAGTGGAACTTGGGTAGAACATGGTGTCATCAAACCTGTTCACTTTACACTGGTCCAGATACAAGAACAGGCTTGTGTAATACAACAAGTTAATAAGTTAATGGTAGAGAAATGACTCCAATTCTGCTTATATTTTGTTCCATTTATTGTCTTATCGGTGATATTCAAAACTCCTCCAAGACAAAACCATGCTCTATCTTTCTTTTAAACCCATGTTATGACAGTATGAGCTGGAGAAGGAAATGGCAATCCNGGGATTGGGGGCAGGAGGAGAAGGGGATGACAGAGGATGAGATGGCTGGATGGCATCACGGACTTGATGGACGTGAGTCTGAGTGAACTCCAGGAGCTGGTAACGGACAGGGAGGCCTGGCGTGCTGCAATTCATGGGGTCGCAAAGAGTCGGATACGACTGAGCTACTGAACTGAACTAAAACTGCTAAAGAGAAATCCAAATATGTGATGTTTTCAATGGTCCCATACTACTACTACTACTACGTCGCCTCAGTCGTGTCCGACTCTGTGCGACCCCATAGACGGCAGTCCACCAGGCTGCCCCGTCCCTGGGATTCTCCAGGCAAGAACACTGGAGTGGGTTGCCATTTCCTTCTCCAGTTTTCATTTAAAATTGGANTGTCCGACTCTGTGCGACCCCATAGACGGCAGTCCACCAGGCTCCCCCGTCCCTGGGATTCTCCAGGCAAGAACACTGGAGTGGGTTGCCATTTCCTTCTCCAGTTTTCATTTAAAATTGGAGGAAGTTACAGTTCACTACACACAGGCAAAATCGTATCCCACTCTTTGTGACCCCATGGACTGTAGCCCACCAGGCTCCTCTGTCCATGGAATTCTCTAGGCAAGAGTATTGGAGTAGGTCGCCATTCCCTTCTCCAGGGAATCTTCCCTATCCGGAGATCAAACCCAGGATCTTGTGCATTGCAAACAGATTCCTTACTACCTGAGCCACCAAGAAAGCCCTTTCACACACAGGCAAAGGTGCCACAGTGGACTCCTGAAACCTGTAAAATCATTCTCCTGTTCCTTTAATGCAAGATACAAAGAAGTTTCCTATCTAACATCTCTTTTCTGTTGAAAGAAATCTGATAGATTTTTCCATCAAAACCTATTATTCTTTCTTAAGTTCAAGCTAGTTGGCTCCCCATTAAGTATAAAAGTGATTTGTTTAGACAAAAATGAAGTTAAGGTGGCTGTGAGCTCAGATGTCAGATATACATTTGTTTACCTAGCTCTGTTAAAGCATATTTTAAACCATTCTGCATAGTATGTCAGGTTATAGGCTGCTCTGGTATCATTTGTTGAATAAATTTCTAAATTCTTGTTATGATTAAGGCACATACCACAAGCTTAATGTTGGAGAATGTTAACCATCTATTAAATGTTATTGGAACGGCACAGGGTAATAACATCATGAAAGAATAGGGGCATTCTCCCTCTAAATCCTTAATGGAGTCCTAAATAAGTCACTTACATGAATCTGCAAAAATTAACTTACTTAACCATAAATGTCATATTACAGATACTGAGTATATATGAAGGCCTGCAGAAGAATGTAATACATTAAAGAAACACTGGGTTTTTATTATTCAAATACTATACTATAAATAAAATTGCAAAATCACTCTTATGGTAGATTTTAGGACAAATCAGTAAAAGAAATTAGTCAGCAGTCTGCATGACCNTGTCCGACTCTGTGCGACCCCATAGACGGCAGTCCACCAGGCTCCCCCGTCCCTGGGATTCTCCAGGCAAGAACACTGGAGTGGGTTGCCATTTCCTTCTCCAGTTTTCATTTAAAATTGGAGGAAGTTACAGTTCACTACACACAGGCAAAATCGTATCCCACTCTTTGTGACCCCATGGACTGTAGCCCACCAGGCTCCTCTGTCCATGGAATTCTCTAGGCAAGAGTATTGGAGTAGGTCGCCATTCCCTTCTCCAGGGAATCTTCCCTATCCGGAGATCAAACCCAGGATCTTGTGCATTGCAAACAGATTCTTTACTACCTGAGCCACCAAGAAAGCCCTTTCACACACAGGCAAAGGTGCCACAGTGGACTCCTGAAACCTGTAAAATCATTCTCCTGTTCCTTTAATGCAAGATACAAAGAAGTTTCCTATCTAACATCTCTTTTCTGTTGAAAGAAATCTGATAGATTTTTCCATCAAAACCTATTATTCTTTCTTAAGTTCAAGCTAGTTGGCTCCCCATTAAGTATAAAAGTGATTTGTTTAGACAAAAATGAAGTTAAGGTGGCTGTGAGCTCAGATGTCAGATATACATTTGTTTACCTAGATCTGTTAAAGCATATTTTAAACCATTCTGCATAGTATGTCAGGTTATAGGCTGCTCTGGTATCATTTGTTGAATAAATTTCTAAATTCTTGTTATGATTAAGGCACATACCACAAGCTTAATGTTGGAGAATGTTAACCATCTATTAAATGTTATTGGAACGGCACAGGGTAATAACATCATGAAAGAATAGGGGCATTCTCCCTCTAAATCCTTAATGGAGTCCTAAATAAGTCACTTACATGAATCTGCAAAAATTAACTTACTTAACCATAAATGTCATATTACAGATACTGAGTATATATGAAGGCCTGCAGAAGAATGTAATATATTAAAGAAACACTGGGTTTTTATTATTCAAATACTATACTATAAATAAAATTGCAAAATCACTCTTATGGTAGATTTTAGGACAAATCAGTAAAAGAAATTAGTCAGCAGTCTGCATGACCCTGTACAGTTCAAATTTAACCTGCCATTTTTCTATTGAAAATACAGTTCTATGAGATCTGACAGGCCTGAAGACATACACATTTAAACAGACAAGACCTTGCCGTTTGTTTAATCCTTGGGAAAGTTTCAGAACTACTGCTCTTTCAGGTTACTTCTAAGTCTGAAGGATTCTATTCAAATCTTGAAATGCCTTTTGACTTTACATTTGGAAACCTGTATGCATATGCGTTCATGAAGGGTAGCGACACGATGAGTGTTCTCACCTGAGTTAGAACCAAGCCCAGCGCAGGCAGCTGCCCTGAGCTTTGTTATTACAATTTTGGCCTGACATGCAAGTTGGAAAACGTTGAAAGTATTAAGAGTCTATACCACCCAGCTCCCATCACAGCCAGCAATGACTTTCCCACCTACAAAAGACACGGAATAACACATAAGATGATTCAGGCTTATGCATCGTCAGCCATTGCTTGATTACCTTCTAAAGCCTCCATAGACTTCCCAGAGCCTGATACATTTTGAGAAACTAGCTGACAGTTCAAAGTGGTGAAAAGCCCTGTGCCCAGCATTCTTTGCTGTCTAGCTACTCTTCCTGTGCTCAGATATATTTCAAAAGAATGAACACACACAGCATTTTTTTTTTAAAGTTCCTTTTCAAAGTTGAAGTTGTCTATGTCAAAATGTCTTACTGAACTTTCCCATGTAAAAATCTAAAGGCATATGATTCTTTAGACTGATATTAGGCACATTCTTTTTAGATAACTAAACTAGACCCTAGAAGCAGCATCTCACCAGGGGTTCAGATTCTGTCTTCAGCAAGTTGCACCCTCCTATCAAAAGTCAATGCTTACCTCTCAAAGTCAACAGGAAGTTTTCATGCGAGCAGAACAGTGATTTTCATCCTTAAAAGTTTTCTTTCCGAAGAGGAAAAAAGTAGAATTAATCAATACAAAATTCAGCACCAACGGAAGAAATGTATGCTCATGGAAAGCAGTGTTTTCAGAACCCCTGTTTAATCTATAGCAAGGAAAGAAAAGAAACTTCTCCGAGATGATCTTGCAAGCTCTCTGCATTTCTAGAATGTTATGGGGGCTGTAATCTCTTTTCCATAGACCCCGGTTCCAGAAGGTTTTTATTCCTAGAATTATGTTACAGCCTCTTTAAAACCAGATTTGAAGGGATGGTATATGAAAATTTTTTTCAATGAATCCTTAGCTAGCTTTAAATTTTACAAGTATAATTTTTCCTATCTTAGATATTTTATACACAAATGGAATTTATTTCCACACATTTGGCTGCCTTCTTTCTGCACAGAATTATTACTGGTGTGATTTTTAAGAGAACCATTGCACTAAAAAGGCTATTTATAAAAAATTTTCCTTTACGTGCTCAAGAAGAGAAGGGTATTAACCAACCATATTGACTTGTTACTCCAGACACTCTCCTTGTCAATCTGGCTGTTCACACAGAGAAGGAAGAACAAATTTTATTTAAAACTAGCTAAAGAACACTGAAGCTTTAAATCAAATGACCAAATATTAATGATAGATATATAAATTAGTACATGGAAAGCCCCAGTGAAATTTAGGGAGCCTCCATTGTTGAAAAAAATTTAAAAAAAAAGGACTAACTGGAAAGAGAGGAAACTTAATGAACTTGAGTTTGTTGATAAAATCTTGAACCATGCATGCTAGTTTAATATGTGTTGTATTTTTTATACTGATGTGGCAAACTAATGTAGTAGTATCTAATCTCTCCAGAACTTTTATACTTCAATCTAAATCACTTTGTAATAAAGAAGACCTATTATTACACTGAAAAAGTTTGAAAAGTATGACCCCAACCAATTTTCCCATTTCAATATGATCCTTTAAAGGATGATGATTATTTAATCAGTTGAGTAACAATAACATTATTTGTAAAAATTCACAAATATCCAAAAATTCCTCATTAAGTTGTCTGTTCATACTGCACAAAATGTTCAAATATTTATTTTATCAGTCTGTTTTCTCTTGTTTAAAACACTTCAAAAGAGCCAAGGTTATTTTTCATTCAGCAAATATTGTTTAAGTACTAATTATATACCATAAAACATACTAGGAATGCCAAATTTAAAAAAAATGCCAAGATGCTAGTTTTGACAAAAATTAGGTTAAAAAAACTTTCTTGTGTGCTGTTGAGTTTATTTGTAGTAAAGAAGTAACAGGACTATGTGCAGACACAAATGATTTTCACAGTATTTGTATGTGTGGGTCGAGAACGTGGTAGATTGATACCTGGAGCAATAAACAAACATGGTTAATGCTCATTAAGGATTCCTTGTCTTGGGGGGAAAATGTAAACATTAAATAACCACCGAGCGTAATTTAAGGAGGGCATGCAACCCACTCCAATATTCTTGCCTGGAGACTCCAATGGGAAGAGGAGCCTGGTGGGCTGCAGGCCACAGGGTCACGAAGTATGCATGGAGATACTACGTAGTCGCTAAAAGGAGAGGGAGACATCAAATACATTATCTGCAGAGGGAGATCCTCCTAAGTACAGATAAGCATTTAATGAAATTTATATCCCTCTTTACTTTCAGAGACTAAGATAATATTTGAATTAGTAATGTTGATCTTTTTTTTTAATACTTCTCAACTTAAAAAAACACAGCTTTTGAACAGAGGCCAAGTTGACAGGGCCCTTAAAAAAAAAAGAAAATCAGCATGACAGGCAGAAGCTAAAGGGTCCTGAGATTTTTCTAATGAAGCATGACTGAATCACTCTTAAAACTTCTACAATGTGCTATAAGACAATTTTGCTGACGCTTTCCCTGAAAGAATACAAACTTATATATAGTAAAAGTGAATCCACTTTTATGTATTAGGTGATTGGCAAATAAGTGTTCCCAAAATACAAGTAACAAAAAATATTATTATTATGGTTTTCGTCTCCCTCTAACTTCTAATCATGTTGAGGAATGTTTGGCTTTGGAGTTGGTAACACAATATTAGTATTTTCTTAAATATTAAAAATATTCTTTTTAAAGTGTTCTTATGCCTTTCTTCAACATTTTAATGTTTCATATTCATTTCTCAGGGTAAAATGTCTATGGAATTTAAAAGTCAAGAGCTACATATAAATGTGTATATATATATAAAATCTCAGTTTTAAGCATATCTTTTCACAGGTTGTTTTGGCTGCTGGCATTTATGTTTGCTGTCTGCCTGAAATAATTGCTTCTTGTTTAAAACTCTTTCAATTTATAAACTAAGATACTGGATTACTGTTCACAATGACGGTTTGGAAATCTCCTCAAGAGATGCACATTTTTCTATTTTTTCCAACCTTGAAAGAAAACGAGTTCAAGCATGCTGTGGTAGATATTTCTGCAATAACCAGGTTGTCTCTGGAACTGCACACTTTTAACACTGTCTTTCAAAAAGAAATGTCATTTGAGAAAGAATGGTCAAGCCCTTCTCTCCCAGACACAACTATTTCTTCCCCAGGGCAGAACTTCCTAATTACCCTTTTCTGTCATCATCACCTCCTTCATGTCTGGGCTCATCAACATGTCAGTGAAGTTACCATGCTTCAAAGTCCCTGGGAGAATCTGGACCCCACACAGAGGTGATCGTCTCACACACACACACACACACACAGCCCTATGGCAAGGCAGGAGGGAGTGAATATTTCAGACAGAAAAGGATGCTTATCCAGATAGGCGGCCTAAGTGTCTGGTCAGATCAGGAAAACTCTTAAGCACAAAGTATAACTTNACACACACACAGCCCTATGGCAAGGCAGGAGGGAGTGAATATTTCAGATAGAAAAGGATGCTTATCCAGATAGGCGGCCTAAGTGTCTGGTCAGATCAGGAAAACTCTTAAGCACAAAGTATAACTTGCCTGAATACAGCATCCAAGCAAAATGCAAAAATATCCGCCCAGGACCAAATGGGGTGTGGCCAGCAAGACAGCTTGCAGGGTCCATCAGGAGTGCCAAGCACCAGCTTTCTGTTAAACAAGCTAACTGATTCACCTGCTTGATTGGCAACACTTCCATAGATTGATAACATCAGTGAAAGGAAAATGAGCTCTTGCAAGTNGGCTAATAGCAGGAGTCCATATGGATCAAATGAATCATTAGTGCTTCGTGCGACTAGCTCCTTCTCAACAAAGACTTTTCTAGTCACCTGAACACCAGCCTTCCCCACTCCATCGCCTTTTTAAAATATTCATCATAGAACTTAAGAAAGTATAAAATTATTTTAATGTGCTTGATTAAAAAAGAAAAATTCCACCACATAGAATGTGACCTCCACGAGAGCAGTTCAGTTCAGTCGTTCAGTTGTGTCTGACTCTTTGCAACTCCAGGGACTGCAGCCTGGCAGGCTTCCCTGTCCATCATCAACTCTTTGCTCAAACTCACATCCATCCCATCGGTGATGCCATCCAACCATCTCATCCTCTGTCATGTCATCCTTCTGTCATGTCATCCTTCTGTCATGTCATCCTTCTCCTCCCACCTTCAATCTTTCCCAGCATTAAGGCCTTTCCTAATGAGTCAGTTCTTCACATCAAGTGGCCAAAATATTGGAGCTTCAGTATCAGTCCTTNCCTTCTGTCATGTCATCCTTCTCCTCCCACCTTCAATCTTTCCCAGCATTAAGGCCTTTCCTAATGAGTCAGTTCTTCACATCAAGTGGCCAAAATATTGGAGCTTCAGTATCAGTCCTTCCAGTGAATGTCCAGGGCTGATTTCCCTTAGAACCCCATGAACAGGATGAGAGCAGGGCACACGTTTTGTTCACCACAGAATCTTGGTGCCCGAGTCGGGTCTCAGGAAACATTTGTGAACAGAAGGGTGAGTCTCAGGACAAGTTTAAGCAAAGCAGACGGTAGAGGGGTCACTACAAGGACGCTCTCAAGTGTTGTGCTATCTGATCTCAAAGTGCAGTGACATCTGTAGGCTCCAGCAGCTCTTAGGATTCTCCAGATCAATACACAGGCTGGCAGACCTTTCAACTGAAAGTGGTTGCTAGAGTATCACAGGCTAGATTTAGCATTTCTACCCTCTAGGTTCCAAAAGAGCCCAACTTGGTTCTGGAAAAGTAATATGAAGCAGAGCTTTCTACAGTGATGGGAGTGATCCACATCTGGGCTGTCCACTATGGTACCCAGGCACTTGTGGCCAATGAGCACTGCCAGTACCGCACAGAACCGAATAACCTAATTTAAATAGCCAGGTACTGTTGGGAGCTGCCATAATGGACAGCATAGCGCTATTTTTCCCTCATCATAGTCCTATCTCATGATACTACTAACCCAAGAGACTGGCCATGGCTCCTATTGTGTTTAGAAGGCTGACTTTCTGTAAAACACATTCCATTAACCAGTTCCACATTCTATGAAGCTTACAGCAAGATCTTCATTCTGTTGGATAAGGCTCCAGTCCACATGGATACCTGTTTTGCTCCCCCATTCCCCAACATCTGTTGGTAAGATGCTAACTGGGATGTATGGAACCATACATAGATGTCCCCCTGCTGTGTCTGCAATTCCTACTAAACTCAAGCTGTGAACAATATCAACCCATCCAGTCAGAAAGCAATCTCTTGCTTATAAAAGCTGTAGACTTCATCTTTCCTGGGTTTTCCTTATTTCTCACACATAGTCTACATGTTGGCATCATGGGTGACAAGCTGTCACTTAAAAAGTTTAGACACCTGGACGAGGCACATCTCCACTGTCTTGAGTGTGGGAACTCAATAATAAAACAGCTTTAAGTGAAAATGACTAATACCCATACACCATTCACAAGGGGATTGACTACCACACACTGACCTTGAGCCTGTTTTCCAGTTTAAGATTTTTGGATCCATCAGACACTATTATTTTCACCAGCATGCCTAAATCATCCTAAAATGTGTATCTGCAACCATAAGTCATTGAGGGTAAAACATGAAAACAATTAACTGTGTGGTGATCCCTCAGTGAAAAGTGCTTGGCTCAAAAGAGTCCAAGCATTAAGACTTGTTGACATTCAAATGAATATTAGTCTGAAAGAAAAGTCAAAAATGAAGTCATGAACAGCATTTCCTTTCCTCAAAAATGACTAGAAAACCAGAAAGCAGGATGAATGTGTGTATGCTTATCACATATAGACATAGAACAAAATAATCAACTATTATATATCAGTGTTCTGGTTGCCTTCAACTGGATAACAAACCATGCCCCAATTCAGTAGCTGAAAGTCAAAGGGAATTATTATAGTTCATGATTCTGAGGGTCAGGGATCTGGATGGGATTGTAGCAGGGAAGGTTCATTTCTGCTCACAGTCAGCCTCAGCTGGGAGAATAGGAAAGGCTAGAGAAGGGGATGATGGCTGGGCTTCCCCCTCCTCCCTCCCACTCACATCTTCCTAAAGTCAGCTTGGGGTTCCTCACAGCATGGAGGCCTCAGCAGGGGTCCCAGCATGACTGTTCCGGAGACAAGGAGCAGCTGTCAGAGGTAGAAGCCGGGACCCAGTATCTGACATTGCCTCACGTCTGCCATATCCTATGAATCAAAACAGAAGCTATCCAAGGGTCAGCCACAGTCAAGAGAAGGAGTTAGCCCCTCACCTCTCCCTGAGAGGAGCATCAGAGGGTATGTGAGCACCTTTAATCCACTGCAGACTGAGTTCCATTGTGTAAGCTTCCACTCGGCTTGTCTGTACCATTTGTTCACAGGGATTTGTGCAGACATGGGGGTTATCTTTGTGCTTATTTTTCAGTTAAAAAAGAGAGGCACTAGGTTGGAGATTTTTAAAAAGCAAAGTTTCAGAGTCAGTAAAAGTTGCAGTGAATTCTCCTGCCATTTATCAACTCCATGATTACAGTTATAACTAAAATGTGAACCTCAATATTCTCATCTGTAAAAACAGAAAAATGTAATACCTGATGGGATTTGTTTAAAAGATTAGACGGTCACATGTGACATACCTGATATGTATGCCATTAATGTTTCAAATTTTTTAATTTTTATTTCCTTTTGCAGGACATCAAGTAATCTGTGCAAGTATTTTCTTTAATTTTTAATTCAAATATAAATTGAGTAAAGTACTTCACAGATTTCCAAAGCCCTGGTCTTCTGGGAAAATCTAAAATCTCTTTAAACTCCATTGTTATGTTACTTTTAACTTTCATATTTAGATTCTTACAGATATTAAATTATAGTATGGTAAAACTATACAATGGTTCTGACTTTTTTCTGAGAGTAGAGAGACTTCAACTATTTTGCAAGATACAGATGCTGGTTTTTCCAATTAAAATATAACTTTTGGTTGCTGGAGTGTTAATAACCATTTATGCTTATAACAGGAAAGGCATGTTGTGAAACATACAAAAGCTTTCTTAGTGTATATAAACCAGTATCTCCCCATGAAAAGCCAAAACGTAAATCCTTTCTCTCAATTTCATGCTTTGTGAAATATTATCTTTACATAGCAAAAGGACTTCTGCAGGTGTGATTATTGTTAAGATTCTTGATGTGGAGAGAGTACCTTGGATTACCCAGGTGTGGCCAATTTAACCACACGACTCCTTAAAAGCAGAAAATTTAAGGAACTTAAGGTAGTGACTTTCCTTTCCCATGAAAACGCTGGGAAAGAACACCTAGTAAGTACCTACAAACCCAAACCCAGGCCTGTGTCTATAGTTCCTCCTTTAATTATTATCCACATTTAATTTGGTAAAATTCCTACAGGGTTATGTCCACCCCCCCCCCCCCCAAGAAGACATGAGTTAATTATGGCTGCTTCGTTTCTAAACGCTCATGGTTAGTTTAAAATACCACACGCAACAATAAAGCCTTGTGTTAATTTTCTCTCTCAGTCAAAGCAAACTACCCAAGTTCATAGTTAAACAAACCAACAAACCAACCAGCACCCTCACCCTCTCACAATTCTATACGTCACGAGTTCCATATAGGCCCCAACCTTTTAAGTCAAAGGTATGGGCAGGCTCGCTCCTCCCGGAGGAGAGATCTTGTTCACTTACTTTCCCAGCTTCTCAGGGCCACCTGCCCCCCGTGACGCCCAGCCTCTTCCTCCATCTTGAGAGTCAGCCATCTTGAGTCTCTCACCGCCCTTCCACCATCTTCCCTCTCTCACCACAAGTGGGAAAGGCTCTCTGCTTTTAAGAAAGCATGTGATTAAATTGGCCCCAGCTGGATAACCAGCCTGCCCCTCTCACCTCATGCTAAGTGATACATCCACAGCTTGCAGAGACTCACAGCTGGCTGTCTTTAGGGGGCTATTACTCTGCCTACCAGAGCCCTTGAGAGCAAAATCAACATACAGATTTTTCCTTGAGATTTTTCTATATTGAATTTCATTTTTTTGAAAGGTACAGACAATTTTGAATGCTATATTTTAGATGTTTAGATATTTGGTTCATTGTACTTTTAATTTCTGACCAAAATGAATGGTTACTTGAGTATCCTCGCTCCTCCAAGTAATTTTATTTACCTTTATTTAGTAGAATAATCTTATTTCAATTAACAGACTATCATCAACAACAATAAAAAATTATAAATGTTAGCCAAGGGTAACTGAAATGAAACATATTTATAGTCCAATCAGTGCCTCACGGGATGATTTGAGAAGCAAAATAATTAGACACAATTTTCTTTGTAAGGCATGCAGTATGTTAATTTCTTCCACTTAGCCTTTAACAAAGCTAAGATTGTTGGAATGAAAACAAGCTTATTGTCATCTAATCATGGCCATGCCTTGGAACACTATTTCCACCAGAGACTTGTTCTTAGTTTGTGGCTTCACAATAAAATATTATGAAAATAATCTTGAATAAACAGAGTGAAGCCAGACGTGAAAAGGAAGAGAGATTTTGGAATAAATACCTCTGCCACACTAATATTGATCAGTGCATAAATTAATGAATAAGGAGTGTTGGGATAACAGAGAAATGTTTCCCAAATGTATTGGGAATATATATATATATATATTCTCATCCAATCAATGCTCACTTTAAAAATAAATGTAAAATTAGGG
>SJYW01051405.1:277129-292489 GCA_006410735.1 Raphicerus campestris | reverse complement strand
GCCAGCCCCCCCCAAGAAGACATGAGTTAATTATGGCTGCTTCATAGGGCGTTTCTAAACGCTCATGGTTAGTTTAAAATACCACATGCAACAATAAAGCCTTGTGTTAATTTTCTCTCTCAGTCAAAGCAAACTACCCAAGTTCATAGTTAAACAAACCAACAAACCAACCAGCACCCTCACCCTCTCACAATTCTATACGTCACGAGTTCCATATAGGCCCCAACCTTTTAAGTCAAAGGTATGGGCAGGCTCGCTCCTCCCGGAGGAGAGATCTTGTTCACTTACTTTCCCAGCTTCTCAGGGCCACCTGCCCCCCGTGACGCCCAGCCTCTTCCTCCATCTTGAGAGTCAGCCATCTTGAGTCTCTCACCGCCCTTCCACCATCTTCCCTCTCTCACCACAAGTGGGAAAGGCTCTCTGCTTTTAAGAAAGCATGTGATTAAATTGGCCCCAGCTGGATAACCAGCCTGCCCCTCTCACCTCATGCTAAGCGATACATCCACAGCTTGCAGAGACTCACAGCTGGCTGTCTTTAGGGGGCTATTACTCTGCCTACCAGAGCCCTTGAGAGCAAAATCAACATACAGATTTTTCCTTGAGATTTTTCTACATTGAATTTCATTTTTTTGAAAGGTACAGACAATTTTGAATGCTATATTTTAGATGTTTAGATATTTGGTTCATTGTACTTTTAATTTCTGACCAAAATGAATGGTTACTTGAGTATCCTCGCTCCTCCAAGTAATTTTATTTACCTTTATTTAGTAGAATAATCTTATTTCAATTAACAGACTATCATCAACAACAATAAAAAATTATAAATGTTAGCCAAGGGTAACTGAAATGAAACATATTTATAGTCCAATCAGTGCCTCACGGGATGATTTGAGAAGCAAAATAATTAGACACAATTTTCTTTGTAAGGCATGCAGTATGTTAATTTCTTCCACTTAGCCTTTAACAAAGCTAAGATTGTTGGAATGAAAACAAGCTTATTGTCATCTAATCATGGCCATGCCTTGGAACACTATTTCCACCAGAGACTTGTTCTTAGTTTGTGGCTTCACAATAAAATATTATAAAAATAATCTTGAATAAACAGAGTGAAGCCAGACATGAAAAGGAAGAGAGATTTTGGAATAAATACCTCTGCCACACTAATATTGATCAGTGCATAAATTAATGAATAAGGAGTGTTGGGATAACAGAGAAATGTTTCCCAAATGTATTGGGAATATATATATATATATATTCTCATCCAATCAATGCTCACTTTAAAAATAAATGTAAAATTAGGGGTTGCACCAGTATTCTTGCCTGGAAAACCCCATGGAGAGAGGAGCCTTGCTGTCTATAGTCCACAGTATTGAAAAGAGTCAGACATGACTGAGCAGCTGAGCGTGCATGATGCACCAAAGTCGCCATGCTTCAGTCTCTTTAGGAAGAAGTAGGTGAGACATCTCACATTTATTTAGGTTTATCACCCGGTCTAGATTTTTAAGAGTGATACCATATAGCTCAGCCACATTAGTGCTAGACAGAATCCTGAAGTCAAAATACCTGAAGGGCAAACTTTTCTTTGAGGTTTTCTTATCATTCACCCAGTCTTAGGTACATCATGCTGTGCGCCCTGGCCATATTTCCTATATTTTATCTCACAAACTTTCCCTGCATTAAAACTAATTATTTATATCATATTTTTATTAGGACCTTCTGGTATAATGTTGACAATGAGTGAAAAGTAACAGATTTTACAAACTCAAGGTTATAAATTACTTTCCAATTATAATCTTGCTATGCAAAAATAGTGTAGATTTAAATTGATTTCTGGGTAACATTTCTTCTTTCTCTGTCCTAGCTTTTAAAAAAGAAAGACTTAAGTTTGTAAAGAAGAAAAAAATAGCCAACTATGTCTTGTGATGTACAGAGCAACCAATTGAAGAAAATTTTCTCTAATTACCTAATTTATTTTCATCCTATTTCTAAACACTCACAAGTAACATTTAATCTTCTGACAGTTGTGTTTTCCTAGTTTCTGTTAAATGCAAAGAAAACTTCTCCACGTCCCCTTTATCCCACATTGAAAACTATTTTTAAGTTTTCTATTTCCTGGATGATCTGTCATTATTTGCCTTTATTATAAATTCCAACTGCCAGATTGTCACTTGGTTAATCTGTCTAACCATAATTTGATCCATTTTCTTGTCTTTAGGCTTGACATCTTTCTTTGCTGAATTAATCTTCTTGCTCATTTAGAGATGTTTATTGGGGGAGAGAGTCTGGGGTTGTCTATAAACAGAACAAACTATGGAGAGGAAAAATAATCTCTTAACGATTATCAAAAATCATTTTTAAATACAAACCTGGTATCTTTGTGTACCATTCTGGTGTGTTACGTTGATAATGGGAGAAGCCATATATGTGTGATGGCAGGAAATACATGGGAAGTCCCTGTACCTTCTCTTTGCTCTTGCTGAGAGTCTAAAACTGATTTTTTTTTTTTTAAGGACTTCCCTGATAGTACAGCAGTTTGTTACATATTAAGTGGACTACAGTGTTCTGAATTTCCAAGTTTTAGGAAATTAAAGTTTCTATTGGTAGCAATTCTGGTAATTTGTCTCAGGTTCTTTCTTCCTTTTGATAATCACCATGGCTAACAAATAAAAGCTGCTTTTAATTTCATGCCTTTTTATTGTTCTCATTTCTAAATCAACCAACAAAATATCAAATGGAACATTCATTAATGTTGACTATATTATTTATTAGATGTCCAAGTTTCCTGGGTAGGGAAGATCCTCTGGAGAAAGAAATGGCTAGCCATTCCATCATTCATGCCTGGAGAATTTCATGGACGGAGAAGCTGGCAGGCTACAATCCCTGCGGTCACAAAGAGTTGGACACAACTGAGTGACTCAGCACATGAATTAGAAAGGCTAGATTTGTTAAAGCAAAATTCATTAAGAGATACTATCTATATGAAGATAAAGCCAAACAAACATGTAAAATCAGCCAGAAGTTCTTCTACTATGAAATTAGTCTGAAAAGGGAATTAAAACAATTGCAGGAAGAATAATGGTGGCCTTATCAAATGTGCGGCAGGATCACTTCATATTTGCCAAGGTGAAGGAGGTTAGTCTGGAAGAGATGTCTAGGGTTTGGAGTAGGTGCCAGTCGTGGGCAGCAATGATATGAGCACAGGTTTGATAGGATATTTTCAGGCAGACTTCTAGGAAGTGGTTATGCTTTCTTATGAAAGACAGGTGAATAGGGTGGAACTTCAAATATTTTTTGCTACTTACTAGAACATAAAGGAGGGAGCCCTTATTGTCTAGAAAGTAAATTAATGATAAATGAAAATATATTAAAGTATTTAATCATGTGTTCATATGTATATAAAATGAACACATAGTAAACAATTTATATCACTAATTAGTGGGAGAAACAGTATCTTACAACCATTTAAAAGGGGAAACGTAATTTGAAATTACATTTTAGGTAAAACAGGTCAATTCATAGGGCAAAAATAGTCCCACTTGACTGGGCACAATAACTTCACAATTTTTAAAGAAACATATTTGCATTAATATGATGTTTTATGACTTACAAAGTTTTAAGATACCTCAAAAAGTTATGAAAGGCAGTGACATCTTGGAGGACTGTGTTAGACAGGTCACATTAATCTTTTCAGTACATTTCAATTTATCTTTTTATATTTGTTCCTACATACATCACACCTCATTTCCTTTATGCATCAAAATTAGAAGAATTATTTATGCCCAAATTACCTAATATCCCCTCCAAAAAGGGGATTTTAAGCAACACACTGCATTGATTGAAGTCTTTATCTGTAGAAGTTTTATTCTAACAACAACTTCTGAAAAAAAAAGGTAAATTAGATAATTCCTATAATCCGTGGTCAGTCTTTAAGTCACATCTTTTTTCGACACATCTCCTGTGCCTCCTGCGTTGGCAGGCAGATTGTTTACCACTGTGCCACCAGGGGAGCCCAAAGGGAAATTATTCAGCATTAAAATAAAAACAAAATAAATACTATCAAATCAAGAAATGGAATGAATGGAGTTTACTAAGTAAAAGAAGCCAATCTGAAAAGATTACACGCTGTATGACTCCAATTAGGTGACATTCTGGAAAAGGCAAAACTATGTAGGTAATAAAATGATCTGTGGTCATCAGAGCTTGGGACCAAGGAGAGACGAACAGGGAGAACACAGAGCAGTTTCCAGAGTGTGAAAATATCCTGTGTGCTAGTTTAATAATGGTACACGGCATGATGCACTCGGCCCAACCCCTGAAACGCACATCACCAAGAGTGAACTTTAACATCAAGATGGACTTAGGGTGATTTTGATGTGTCTGTGTAGGTTCCTCTTTGGTAAAAGATGCACCATTCTGGTGTGTTATGTTAGTAACGGGAGAAGATGTATATGTGTGATGACAGGGAATACACGGAGAATGTTTGTACCTTCCCTTTGCTCTTGCTGAGAGCCTAAAACGGTTTTTCTTTTTTGTTGTTGTTTGTTTGTTAAGAAATTCCATGACAGCAAAGCAGTTAAGCCTCTGTCTTTCAATGCAGATGNAGTTGGACACAACTGAGTGACTCAGCACATGAATTAGAAAGGCTAGATTTGTTAAAGCAAAATTCATTAAGAGATACTATCTATATGAAGATAAAGCCAAACAAACATGTAAAATCAGCCAGAAGTTCTTCTACTATGAAATTAGTCTGAAAAGGGAATTAAAACAATTGCAGGAAGAATAATGGTGGCCTTATCAAATGTGCGGCAGGATCACTTCATATTTGCCAAGGTGAAGGAGGTTAGTCTGGAAGAGATGTCTAGGGTTTGGAGTAGGTGCCAGTCGTGGGCAGCAATGATATGAGCACAGGTTTGATAGGATATTTTCAGGCAGACTTCTAGGAAGTGGTTATGCTTTCTTATGAAAGACAGGTGAATAGGGTGGAACTTCAAATATTTTTTGCTACTTACTAGAACATAAAGGAGGGAGCCCTTATTGTCTATAAAGTAAATTAATGATAAATGAAAATATATTAAAGTATTTAATCATGTGTTCATATGTATATAAAATGAACACATAGTAAACAATTTATATCACTAATTAGTGGGAGAAACAGTATCTTACAACCATTTAAAAGGGGAAACGTAATTTGAAATTACATTTTAGGTAAAACAGGTCAATTCATAGGGCAAAAATAGTCCCACTTGACTGGGCACAATAACTTCACAATTTTTAAAGAAACATATTTGCATTAATATGATGTTTTATGACTTACAAAGTTTTAAGATACCTCAAAAAGTTATGAAAGGCAGTGACATCTTGGAGGACTGTGTTAGACAGGTCACATTAATCTTTTCAGTACATTTCAATTTATCTTTTTATATTTGTTCCTACATACATCACACCTCATTTCCTTTATGCATCAAAATTAGAAGAATTATTTATGCCCAAATTACCTAATATCCCCTCCAAAAAGGGGATTTTAAGCAACACACTGCATTGATTGAAGTCTTTATCTGTAGAAGTTTTATTCTAACAACAACTTCTGAAAAAAAAAGGTAAATTAGATAATTCCTATAATCCGTGGTCAGTCTTTAAGTCACATCTTTTTTCGACACATCTCCTGTGCCTCCTGCGTTGGCAGGCAGATTGTTTACCACTGTGCCACCAGGGGAGCCCAAAGGGAAATTATTCAGCATTAAAATAAAAACAAAATAAATACTATCAAATCAAGAAATGGAATGAATGGAGTTTACTAAGTAAAAGAAGCCAATCTGAAAAGATTACACGCTGTATGACTCCAATTAGGTGACATTCTGGAAAAGGCAAAACTATGTAGGTAATAAAATGATCTGTGGTCATCAGAGCTTGGGACCAAGGAGAGACGAACAGGGAGAACACAGAGCAGTTTCCAGAGTGTGAAAATATCCTGTGTGCTAGTTTAATAATGGTACACGGCATGATGCACTCGGCCCAACCCCTGAAACGCACATCACCAAGAGTGAACTTTAACATCAAGATGGACTTAGGGTGATTTTGATGTGTCTGTGTAGGTTCCTCTTTGGTAAAAGATGCACCATTCTGGTGTGTTATGTTAGTAACGGGAGAAGATGTATATGTGTGATGACAGGGAATACACGGAGAATGTTTGTACCTTCCCTTTGCTCTTGCTGAGAGCCTAAAACGGTTTTTCTTTTTTTTGTTGTTTGTTTGTTAAGAAATTCCATGACAGCAAAGCAGTTAAGCCTCTGTCTTCCAATGCAGATGGTAAGGATTTGATCCCTGTTCTGGGAGCTAAGATCCTGCATGTCTCACAGCCAAAAAAAAAAAAAAGTGAAACAGAAGCAATACTGAAACAAATTCAATAACATTTTAATTAAAAAAAAAGGTATTCATTGATTTCTTCATATTTCCTCATCATACCTCTCCAAGTCATTGTTCTTAAATTTTATTCCTTTGAAGAATTGCTTGGTAACTTGGTTAATTTTGCAGATTGCCAGGCGCTATGCAGCAGCAGTAAATTTGGAGTGTCTAAAAAGTCATCATCTTTATCAAGCACCTAGGGTGATTTTAATGCTGGGTAACACATTGAGAGCAACAAAGCTACAGAGAAAAAGGATAGTAAGTAGACGAGGAGCATCACAATGATAACACGAACACGGAAAAGCAGGAAGCCCAGATTGCCGACTCTGGTCCTTTTCCTGTTTTAATAGAAAATACGTAGAACATGTATTTTCAGATTCCTTTCGACACTTTGACTAACTTACATTCAAGCTCTTCCCAGCTGCAGTATCTGATTTTATCTTTCCCCTCTCCTTATGGCAACTTTTAATAATTTCTCATTTAGGTAAAAGGAACAGTTTTTTGCCTACATTTTAGAATTTTTTCTATAAGTTAGTCATAGCAAATTAAAAGTTTAAGTAATTTCATTTTCATCTTTCTAAAAAAAAAAAGGATAAGCTTGAATCAATGGCAAAATAAGGTTTTTAAAAATAGTTCTGAACTTCAGGGATCCACTTTTGTTCTTCTGTTTTTACTTACTGATAACTTAGTGTTGACATCTCATGTTTTACTTGTGGCTGTTGTAATTTGTCATTTACAATATTCCTGGGGCTCTTTAGTTTGCCACAGTAAAGCGTAGCTGAGCAGCTAGAATGTGGAAGAGTCATAGGCACAGCCACAGAACTACTATACAGCAATTCCACGGTGACTTTCTAGTCATACTGAGGAGCTATAACCTGGCTACAAAGGACTGAGGCTACAGCTTATTGGTCTGAAGCCAAGTTGAATTTAGATGAGTTCTATAAGAGGTTATTCTTCATCTCAGTCTAGAGTTCTAATCAGAGCTACCTAATCTTTGAATTACAGGAATACAAATTAAATAAATTCCTTTGTCTCCAAAATGAAGCTAATTTCTCCAATTTTCTCACCAAAGTTTTCTCTGGAGCAGGGAAGTAGGCAAGTGCCACCTTGTAGATACAATCCTGTGAAAATCATTCATATGCTAGAAATTTACTTGACAAGAAGAGTTCAAGTTATGGTTCTCAGTTCTAGAACAGATAATCTAATTTGTAAAATACTGATATTTAATTTATATGCATTTCATATTTCCATGACACCTTATTTAATTCACTATAAATAATGAAAATATTCAGAAATACTGAATAACTTGGCCATTGCCAAATGTTAATCTCTGTATCTTTGATTCACTGATAAAATAGTCTGTATGAAGATTCCCAAGGGCCTTTCCAAAAATACCTAAACCACAGGAGCACAGGAATTCTATAGAAAGAATCTGATTCAGTTGTCTAGACATCTTTCAGAACATGTGTACTCAGAACGCTGCTTATTGCTGCTAAAACACATAGCCTGCGTACTTTAAGAGTGCGGTCATTCTGAGTGTTAAATTAATTAAGAACAATGAAGCCGAGGTGAATTTAAAACCACAATAATGAAACAATTAGACCAGGATGGGTTTAATACCTTAGTAGTTCCATCATGCTCCCGCTCAGTCGTGTCCGACTCTGTGACGGCATGCACTGTAGCCCGCCAGGCTCCTCTGTCCATGAGATTTCCCAGGCAAGAATACTGGAGTGGGTTGCCATCTCCTGTTCAGGGGATCCTCCTGACCCAGGGAGTGAACCAGCATCTCTTGTGTCTCCTGTATTGGCTGGCAGGATTTTTACCCCTGAGGCACCTGGGAAACCTTAGTAGCTCCATAATGAAAACCAAATGTACACCTGTAAATGTCTCAAAGTTAAGAAATCAAAACCTAAGGACCACCAATCACAGGCAGCTAGGTTTTCCTAAATAAGGCAACTCCTTGTGCTACAGCCAAGTAAATAATTTCCTGGCTTTGCTCCCACCTCTTGACTCTAGAAGCCTCTTCCCAAGCTCCCATCTGGAGGGTTTCCCAGGTAGCTCACATGGTAAAAAATCCATCTGCAATGCAGGAGACCCAGGTTTGATCCCTGAATTGGGAAGACCCCCTAGAGAAGGAAATGGCGATTCACTCCAGTCTTCTTGCCTAGAGGATCCCATGGACAGAGGAGTCTGGGCGGCTATCATAAATAATCTGCCTGCAATATGGGAGACCTGGATTCAATCCCTGGATTGGGAAGATCCTCTGCAGGAAGGCATGGCAACTTACTTCAGTATTCTTGCCTGGAGAATCCCATGGACAGAGGAGCCTAGTGGGCTACAGTCCATGAGGTAACGAAGAGCTGGACATGACTAAGCAGCTAAGCACAGCACAGCAAGCTCCCACCCATGGAGTGCTCCTAACTACTTCCTGTTTGGTGCTCCCGATTTGGAATTGATTTGCCTAAAGGAACACTTAAAATGTGTAATAAGTCTCAGTTTTAATAGTTCATAAATGTCTTATAGCCAACTTTTGGCTGTCAAGATGGTCCCAGCCAATGGGCAAGAGACTAATCAATAAAAGACAATGTTCTAACCAGTCCAATTTTGTAATATAAGTTGGATACTTCTATAAATTTTAATCAATTCTTTCATAGATGAATCAGTTTGAGGGTTTTATAACTGAATATCTGAATCAGTAACCACATATACAAATAAAATGTCATGAAATCTGATCTGCATCCATATAAAAATGATCCATTTATAAAAATGAAAGAATCAGCCACAAAAAAATATTCCTGAATTGGAAAAGTTAACTTTGTAATTATTCTCTTCAACTTGGAATGGGGAGGTGGAGAGGAGAGGGAACTGGAAAGATGCCAGAGTCGAAACTTTCATGAGAAATCAAACAAAAAAGAGAGTTGAAAAAGCATTCTTTTACAAGTGTCTAAAAGGCTTTGAAAATGTCATTCGTCTTCTAGAAATCTCATGACTTTTAAAAAGTAAAACTTATGATAAATCTAAAATTAAGCAGGAGATAGTATTTCCCTTTGCTAACACTCACCTCATTTTTTTCTGGACCATTCCAGTGTGAGTCTACAAGGCAATTTGCACTGTCATTTTAAAAGCATTTCTTAGATATTTGCTAGGCATTTTGTGGAAGGAGACACTGAGGCAAAGACATTAAGCTGCACACCCACCGTTAGATAAGAAAGTAGAAGTTAAGTCAACCTCAGAAACCAGATACCCAGGCTCCTGGGCCTTAATTCTTAAGCCACACTCCCATTTAATATATCCACTGTGGCTTTTACCAGGACAAAAAAAGTAATTGGATCCATGAATGCATAGCTTCAGAGGGTGCTCTCAGCGTTACACATTATCTTTCATCTTGAAATCGCACAAAGCTTTATTAAACTGTTCAAGAAGCAAGTGTTATTGTTCCCATGTACCTTTCTCTCCCCAAAAGATAGCTCAAGTGGATTTATCAGGTGGCTAAATGTGGGTACTAAAGAGGTTAAATTTAATTCAGGGGGAGCTATTTCCCTTATGAACAGAAGAGCTTTTGTTATGTGGGTGCTAAAATGGTCCCCTTGTCAGAGACTTATGTCCTATGTGATCCTCCCAACCCAGTTTAGGAAAGGAGAGGAAATTGGCCATGGAAACTGTGTTTGGTACATTTGAGAACCAAAATGTAAATTTTCATTCCAAGGCGTGCTCTAATGCAGGGAGGTTAAAGTGTTTCAGATTTATCAGCAGCTAAAATTATATTAATCAAAAAACCAGTATTTATGTAAGCAGAGTAAAGGGAAGAGTTGATTTAGCAGTAGTCTGGGTAATTTAGGCTGAAAAATATTACTTCATGAACCTTTAAGATATTTTGAAATCCAAACTTTTTCCTTTTTAAAAATGTGAATCATATAGATACTGCCTATTATGTTTAGGGCAGAAGGTAGGCTATTTGCTTTGTTTTTATTGAAATATCTACTTATAGAATCTCGGTGGAAAAGTGTCTGAATAATGGGTTCAATTACTCCCACTTATTTTTGCATATCTCTCAGGAAAATAATTAAGAGCTCTTACACTAATCTTTTAGAAAAACATGCACATATATACATACACTTTTAAATTATATATATATATATGTATACACACTTTTTAATTAAATCAACCCTAAATAATAATCATTGGAAGTTCTCACCATTATGCCAATTTACTAGAAATCTTATCTCAATAGCTCTCCACAATGATACAATCTATTACTAATTTTTTCTGGCCCTCTCAGGGATATTTTTACTCACCACTTAGAGAAACCAAGACAAGGAAAAAAAAAAAGTTCTTATCTGAAACTTGAACTTATCAAAACTTACTTGTCTAGAAATTAGCCTGGGAATATCCAGGCACTGGAACTTCTCACTTTTTATTTTCTTTCTCAACTTTAAATACTGAAGGATAAATAAAGACATTTCCAAATGTCAACATTCTGAATTTTCAAGAAATTACATTTAAAGCTCTGAAAATACAATAATCAGATTTCTTCGTGATTCCTACCAGAAGTGCTACCTTTTTAATATTCTTAATCATTTTCATGCAGTGCTTTTTAATTTGGGGTATAGTTGATTTATAATACTGTGTTAGTTTCAGATGTATAGCAAAGTGATTCAGTTATACAGACACATATGTCTCTATCTCTCTCTCTCTCTCTCTCTTTTTTTTTCCATCCAGTGGTATTTCTACAGAAAGAGAAAATGATGCCTTCTCCTCACACTGACACACTCACCTGTCCTGAAACACATGGGACCTTTTTAAAATTTTTACATATGAGGTATCAGAAAATAAGTAGGGGAGGTCAACAGGCTCAATTCTTTCTTTGGGTGATTTATGATGTGGGTGTGAAAAAGAAAGTGGGTGTAAAAAAAAGAGGCCTTTCTTTTTCTCTAAGTCTGGTGAGTGGCTGTGGATGAAGAATGAACTCTTTGGCCAGATACAGTCTCGATCACTCCCAATTTCCTTCTATTCAGCTACATTACCTGGTGAGGCCAAAGGCATCTGAGCCTTGACATCACTTGAGTCATCACCACCTCGCTACATCAGGGGCCTGCTGATCAGCGCCCGATGCCCCTGTCTCCCTGCATAGCTCAGGCGTCCCCAAGTGGCTGTGAACTCAGGGTGGCACCACTGAAAGTTTCAATATCCCTCTACTACTCAGGATGCTGTCTATGAATTCTTCTGAGAAAGCACCAGCAATATTTACATGAAATGTGCTTCCTAGTCCCAGGTTCAGCTGAAGAACTACGCAGACCTTCCAAACTTCCTTGTTGTCCTGCTGCTGCTGCTGAGTCGCTTCAGTCGTGTCCGACTCTGTGCAGCCCCATAGACGGCAGCCCACCAGGCTCCCCCGTCCCTGGGATTCTCCAGGCAAGAACACTGGAGTGGGTTGCCATTTTCTTCTCCAATCCACCTCCTCCAATTCTCCTTCCATCCAATTAGGCCCGCTTGGTATATAGCACCATCTACATTGGAAGCTCTGGCCTCCATCTGATGGGACAAAACATCACGCTCCTCCCAGACCTGGAAACTGTGAGGCTTATTCCTTCAAAAACACAGTCATCCATCCAAACAGAGGTACCCCAGTTTGGGCGTAGTCTGTCAGCTGTAATTTCTACTACTTTCCTAACTTACATTTCCTCCAGTCCGTGGAGATATGTGACTTAATTCTGAGTTACATACTTAAAATGTGGTGGTGGTGGTTATAATTGTTTTCAGATGAATACAAAAATATACTTTTTAAAGTTCATATAAAAATAAACTAATGTAAACATAAAAATCATAAATTAAAAACATCTTTAATTTTACTCATAAGGTATTTTAAGAGAAAATGTGTTGCTGTTTAGTTGCTAAGTCATGTCCAACTCTTTTGTGGCCCCATGGACTGTAGCCTACTATCCCCCTCTATTCATAAATTCTCCAGGCAAAACACTGGAGTGGGTTACCATTTCCTCCTCCAGGTGATCTTCCCAACCCAGGGATCAAACCTACATCTCCTACACTACAGGCAGATTCTTTACCACTGAGTCACCAGCGAAGGGCCTAAGGGAAACTATTATTTTTTTTAAAAAGACTAGTTAATATTTCAATAGCAAATTAAATATGACAGAAAAACACCTTTTGAGATAGATACCTGGTAACATCAGAACAATTTTAATTCCTAAAATAGGCACATGGAATTTACAATAATAGAGAGCTTTGAGAATCATTTCAGAATTAATTATGTGCCCTGGACATCAATTCCTTTGCCTGTCAAAATTCATTAAAAATCTATTTAGCTGCTTATATTTCAGCCTTGCTCCAAACTGAAATAGAATCTATCATTCAAAATAATTTTCACAAGTTTTCGATCAGTATTATATAACAGTCCATGATGGTAGTTCAGAACAGGAAACATAATTGATTTCCTGGTCACCTCTGACCAACTAGTTAGGCAAAGATAACATACCAGAAGCAGCAGATTAGAAACTCAACTCTAAGTTGATCTTAGGCTGAACAACGTCATAACAAAACAGCAGAACATCTATTTGAAAGGACTGTCTTTTTTTTTTAATGCAAATGTATACAAGTGCATTTTTTACAATAGATCATTCCTTCAGATTCAGTAGGAAACCACAGTATGTTACTTTCATTACAGAATTTCTATGGGGTTTCCCCATGACGTAGCTACATCCCTGCAAAGAGTTTGAAAGCATCAATTCTTCAGCACCCAACCTTCGTTATGGTCCAACTCTCACCTTTTGGAGGCAAAAATTCAAAATTAAGATGTCAGTAGATTGGTTCCCACTGGAATCTCTGAAGGAGAATCTGACCTGTATCTCTCTACTGGTTTCTGGTGAGGGCTTTGATACTTGGCTTTCCTTGGTAAGACCCAACCAGTCCATCCTAAAGGAGATCAGTCCTGGGTGTTCATTGGAAGGACTGATGTTGAAGCTGAAACTCCAGTACTTTGGCCACCTGATGCGAAGAGCTGACTCATTTGAAAAGACCCTGATGCTGGGAAAGATTGGGGGCAGGAGGAGAAGGGGATGACAGAGGATGAGACGGTTGGATGGCATCACCGACTCGATGGACATGAGTCTGAGTGAATTCCGGGAGCTGGTGATGGACAGGGAGGCCTGGCGTGCTGCGGTTCACGGGGTTGCAGAGTTGGGCACGACTGAGCGACTGAGCTGAACTGGCTGGTATCTGCGTCCCACCAACCTCTGCCTGTGTCTTCATGTGAGTTTCCTCACTCTGAGTCTCTCTGTCTTTTCTCCTCTTCCTATAAGGACAGTCGTCACCTTGGATCTAGGACCCACCTTACTCCAGTATGATCTGATCTTAACTAATTACATATGCAATACTCTATTTCCAAACAAATCACATTCTGAGGTTCTGGAAAAGCAACACTATTCAACCCAGTACAGACCACTTTCCAGAATTTTAAACAATCCATAAAAACTGTTCCTCTAATCTCCTTGTTTTTCCAGTTGTCTTATTTAGCGAAAGTCTTTATGAACTCATTCTTCCAGTGGTAGCTGTGAAAATAAAGCAGATTGGAATAATAAATAGCCTTGCAAGTATAAAACGTATTCCATAATACATATTATTTATCATTTTAGCAAATGACAATTCTTAGTAACATTTTACAAATTAAAATCATAAAATTAAAATTGCCTGTCATTAAAATTTTATCTTTTTTATCTGAATGAAAATTAATGATTTTAGCCTTTTGGGAAGCGTTCTTTTTTTTTTTTTTTGGTCAATATTTGAAAAATTGTGGTAGTGAGCTAAACTGTACGAACTGGTACATATAATGTTGCTTGTTATTTCTGGCTTGGGTATTATGTAGAATTTGACATTTAATTTCAGTTCCTAAGTGTCT
Source organism: Raphicerus campestris (assembly GCA_006410735.1). Lineage (NCBI taxonomy): Eukaryota > Metazoa > Chordata > Mammalia > Artiodactyla > Bovidae > Raphicerus > Raphicerus campestris. The sequence goes on along the minus strand of SJYW01051405.1, from coordinate 278,178 downwards.
CTAGTAAAGAAGGAAGGTATGTCAGTGGTAGGTATTTGCTATTTGGTTTTGACTTGTTAACATCTCAACCAGCTTCCTTTTTGAAGGGGGATCTCTACAGGTTAATTCGATGAGGCTGACCTTCATTGCTAGGGAGACTCTTCTGGGGGAACTTCTTGGTATTGAAAATTTGAGATTATTCTTGAAGACCATTGTCTTCCTCTTGTCTCCTTCAGAAATTGTAATGATCATAGGCAGGGATTGTTTAGGATTCCCTAAGAATCAAGCCCTTTGGAGACAGAAATCAACTGAAGCAGTTCATCTAATTCTCCCAAGAAGCCTATGAAGCAAGCGCCACTATCATTTAGTCATGAACGTGAAGACATAAAGGTCTGGCTTGGCCTTCCTACTGCTAGCTCAGCAGCTTAGGATCAGAGTTCAGATCCCTTATCTTCAGAGATACAGGTCTACACCACCGCACATACTGCTTGCCCCACCCTCTGAAGGGACTATTCCAAGTATTTCGTGCTCATTAAAACCCTGACTCCTCATTCAGTTCCTTAACTCTTGGCAGATATTCACTACTCCTAAGTAAGAAAAAATAAAAACCAGAGAAAGATTCCCTTAATATCCCACCACTGTTGCTCAGTCAGTAAGTTGTGTCCAACTCTTTGTGACCCCATGGACTGCAACATGCCAGGCTTCCCTGACCTTCACTGTCTCCCAGAGTTTGCTCAAACTCACGTCCATTGAGTCAGTCAATGATGCTATTCAACCATCTCATCCTCTGTTGCCCCCTTCTCCTTTTGCCCTTAATCTTTCCCAACGTCATGTCTTTTCCAGTGACTCAGCTCTTCCCATCAGGTGGCCAAAGTACTGGAGCTTCAGCTTCAGCATCAATCTTCCCAATAAATATTCAGGGTTGATTTCCTTTAGGATTAACTGGTTTGATCTCCTTGCCATCCAAGATATTCTCACAAGTTTTCTCCAGCACCACAATTCAAAAGCATCAGTTCTTCAGCTGCACTCAGCCTTCCTTCTGGTCCAGTTCTCACATCCCTACATGACTA
>SJYW01051405.1:212117-233449 GCA_006410735.1 Raphicerus campestris | reverse complement strand
ACAGAAGCTTATTACACCATGAATGTACTATTAAGAGTCTGTCTTTCTGCTGCTGCATTTCGGTCTAGCTACTAAACTTTCCTACGCCACGATTTACTCAGTTATGAAAGAGAGATGGTAAAACGATTTATCTCATAAGTCTGTAAATGAGTTAAAACCTGAGGAATCTTTCAGTCCAGCCTAGTTCCCCAGAAAGACCTCAGTAACTGTTAGCGGCTGTGGCAGGCTCGCTGTATGCTATATATTATGAGTTAAGAGACGCTGTGCTTAATAGATTGGATATGGTCCTTTGCATCGTGCTTAGAAGGTTGGATTGTCCTGTGCAAAGATTTATACAAATGTAAACCAGGTGTCTCACACGTATTCCGCCTTCAGGGCTGGGTCATGCTTCCCTTTAATGCCTAAATAGTAATAGCCCGTGTCCCTTTGTGTATTATGGCAGAAAATCGAGTCTTTTATGGGGTTTCTCTCCCCACATCTTCCTGGGAATCTCTAGAAAATGCTTACATATCCCACAACTTTGTATGTCGCGGTTTCCCACTGCCCTTCGGCAAAGCATCTGCCTTTGGACGCCCACTGGGCACTTCTCAACGCTCATCCTTTCTTTTTGTTCTGGCTTCCTCGGATGGATCCTCCCGCCCCACGCACCCCCCCACACACCCACACACACCACACTGTGCGGCATCACTTCAAGGTTGGATATGCCCCATGGTCCCCAGCAACACAGGTACAATCAGGCTCTCACTGGGCACAAGTTTCACTGAAGCCTGCAGAGCCCAAAAGACATAGTCAAGTCGGGGGCGGGGCGTAAAAAAATCCCACTAGTCAGCTGTCAACTGCATAGTGTTGCTTAATAAAGAACCGGGAAGCTCAGAGGCTGGCCACAGGGGCCACTCAGCTCTTGCTCGTGGTCCTACTGGCCTGAGGTGGCTCCCGCAGAGGCTGCCGGGATTTGGTTCTGAGCTGTGACTTAGATCTAACTCACTCACATGCAGAACCCACCTGCCAATGCAGGAGACATGAGAGACAGGTTGAATCCCTGGGTTGGGAAGATCCCCTAGAGGAGGGTTTGGCGATCCACTACAGTATACTTGCCTGGAGAATCCCAAGGACAGAGGAGCCAGAGGGGCTACAGCCTATGGGGTCGCAAAGAGTCAGACACGCTGAAGCAGCTTAGCGCACACAGACTCACACCTGCATGTTTCTCTTCCTGCTGGGACCCCAGGTGACACAGGGCATGCTCCTCTTGTGATGCCTTGCAGAGACACTGGAGGCCAGACATATCACAGAAGTCCACTTAAAGCATCTGTCACATCACGTTTGCTAGATAGTGATTGGCAGAAGCACGTTTCAATCAGCAAGTCCAGAGGCAACAGTGGGGTCAAAGGATGTGCAATTAACCTGCCCTCCTGGAGGGTCTATGAAGCCATGGAGCAAAGGAGCCAGGGGTCATCCTATCACCACAGAGAATGAAGACTCCAGAACAGTAACGTGAGCACCACCTCTGACCACTCTAAGACTTACCAGGCTAAGCCCCTTCCACAGAAGTTTCATAGCCCCCCAGCATCACTGGCTGGATGAACGTGAATCTGACTGAGTGAACTCCGGGAGCTGGTGATGGACAGGGAGGCCTGACATGCTGCGATTCATGGGTCGCAAAAAGTCGGACATGACTGAGTGACTGAACTGAACTGATCCCCCCAACCTCAATTTTCTGGCAAACTGTAAGGCCTAAATTACCAGTGGAAGTGTCTTTAATAGACTTACAGACAGAAAGCTCTTTGTAGTGTCCAGAGAAGACTTAAGTGTGTTGGTTGCTCAGTCATGCCAACTCTTTGTAACCCAATGGACTACAGTCCACCAAACTCCTTTGCCCATTGAATTCTCTAGCTAAGAATACTGGAGTGGGTTACCATGCCTTCCTCAAGGGGATCTTCCCAACCCAGGGACTGAGCCCAAATCTCCTGCATTATAAGCAGATTCTTTACCACCTAAGCCACCAGGGAAGCTCCTGGAGAAGGCTAAATGTTTTTCTAAAAGAAGAAGCATCCCATGATGGAACTCGTGAAGGAGCATGAAGAAAGTCTTTTACAATGGCTAACAGACCATGTTGCATATTTCATGCCTGATTTTTCCAAACTGACTTGCTTCTGGAAAAAAAAGTGTTTTGTGCAACCATATAACTTATTGTTTTGTTTTGTTTTTTCCTTTATTTCTGAAACAAAGGAAGAGTGACTACATGGTACTGAATTCAAGCTACTTCAAGGAAAGATACCTTGTTGGCTGGCTGCACTGGCTGCCTTTCTTTTTATTTTTTAATTCTGGTCTTTGATATGTCCAAGAAATATTGAAACACCTAGCCTCCGCCGGGATTTCCCATTGCAAAATGTTTCAAGTAACAGATCTTCAAAAGAGTCTGGCTAATTTAAGAAACCTCAAGAGGCATATGGGCTTCCCTGGTGGCTCAGACGGTAAACAATCCACCTGCAATGTGTGAGACCTGCCTTTGAGCCCTAGGTTGGCAAAATCCCCTGGAGAAGGAAATGGAAACCTGCTCCAGTATTCCTGCCTGGAGAATCCCCATGGACAGAGCAGAGTGTCCGGCTGTGATCTATGGGGTTGCAAGCAGTTGGACACATACTGAGCAACTAAGCAGAAGCAGCAGCAAGACGCATCTAGGCTGACGGAGGCCAGCAAAGGTAGGTGAGAACAAATGCTACAGGGATGATACTGCAAACTCTCCAGGGCTGGAGGGAGTTTTGCTTCTCTGGATCCATTAGGAAATGAACCCATCTGTAGTCAGGTCACTTTTATGGGCAGATTGCATGAAACACATGTGAACAGAGAAAGGTGGCTTTGAGAGTGATAGGCACTTCAGTAAAGTATAGAAGTAGCCTATTGTTGCTGTTGCTTAGTCACTAAATCCTGTCTTAGTCTTTGCCACCCCATGGACGGCTGCATGCCGGGCTTCCCTGCCCTTCACTGTTTCCTGGAGTTTGTTCAGACTCATGCCCCCTGAGATGGTGACACCATCTACCATCTCATTCTCTGTCATCCCCTTCTCCTCCTGCCCTCAGTCTTTCCCAGCATCAAGGTCTTTTCCAATGAGTTGGCTCTTCGCATCAGGTGGTGAAAGTATTGAAGCTTCAGCTTCAGCGTCAGTCCTTGCTAAGATGAGGTTGTCTCTGGAGAACATGTTCAAAGGTATTCAGTTATGGCCTTGCTAGATTGTGAGTTCCCAGACTAGTCAGTTCCTGGTACCATGTGTTTGTTCTTCCTTAAACTTGCAGTGCTACCCAAATACCTTGGAAAATCATTGCAGAGCCTTGAGCTGTAGCACATTGAGTCACAGTCAAATTTACAATAAAACACAATGGTTGTATCATATATTTAAAGACAAACCAGCCAAATGGAAAAAGAGAAAAGAAAATGGGAAATACATAAAATTCAGAACCAAATAAAACAATTTTATTTTTATTTTGTCAGATAGCTAGGGGTAAAAAGATTTGTGTTAGTGAACAAGGGAGGTGTTTATGAACACAAAACCAGGATTGAATACTAGCAATATTTAAGATTTTAAAATATCAGTGGACTAAAAGCAATAAATATGTAACATAAAGTTTAAATATTTAATATAAATGAAATTATTAAAATTATTTTTAGGAAAGTTTAAATTACTTTCAGAAAAATATTTGCATTATCCACATGGTTATATTTATATTTTATTATCCCATCAGCAATAATTTCTGCTTTTGTTAAAACATAAAAACATAATTCTGAGACCATTCAGTGTTGGTACACTCACAGGTGGTTTTCCTAGTGATCAGATATACTCCTTGGAAAATGAGTTAAGTATATTTTGGCTCCAAAACATNGAAAAATATTTGCATTATCCACATGGTTATATTTATATTTTATTATCCCATCAGCAATAATTTCTGCTTTTGTTAAAACATAAAAACATAATTCTGAGACCATTCAGTGTTGGTACACTCACAGGTGGTTTTCCTAGTGATCAGATATACTCCTTGGAAAATGAGTTAAGTATATTTTGGCTCCAAAACATAGTAAGTTTTCTGAAAATTGTTATTACGACAATCTCCATGTGTGGTTGAGGTCCGCTGAAAACTGTTTCTCAGGAACAGGGCTGGAGGTTGAGAGGTTAAGCAAAATAGACAAGGCTGGTCTCTGAAGCATCCCAGAGTGGTACCAAGGATGGGGACACTGGAGGAATTAAAGCATAAAAAAGCAACCTCAGATTATATTTCACAAAAGGAGCACAGAGAGATGTATAAACTGCAGTGGAGGGAAAATGATATCTTAAGTAGAAAAAAAAACTGAGAATGGAGATGAAGGAAATTGAGTTACCATGTAGGAAAAAAAAAAAAAAACATCCNAAAAAGCAATCTCAGATTATATTTCACAAAAGGAGCACAGAGATGTATAAACTGCAGTGGAGGGAAAATGATATCTTAAGTAGAAAAAAAAACTGAGAATGGAGATGAAGGAAATTGAGTTACCATGTAGGAAAAAAAAAAAAAAAAATCCATGCTTTGCTTTGTTTTCTCCAAAACCACATCTTTTTCAAAACTAAGACTCCTTCATGCAACAGGCCAGATGCTCTCTTTCAGCTTATCAGTGGACGGCTTGAAGAGAGGCAGGTATCTGACAGCCATGCCTATACCAAGGAGAGAGGCGTGATTTCCTAAAATAAGTGAATCTTGATTTTTCCCTTCCTGTCTGCTGGGGAAACCTTGACAGGCTGCCTGCTCAGAGTGCTGGTCAGTGGATAATGGTGGTAATTTGGTGAAAATCAACAATGCATCGTGAAAAAAATAAAGTTAGGCAGAAAAGTGAAAAGACATGAAGTATGAATTGCAAAATGCAGAAGCAAAGAGGCTGTTTTCCCTGAGTTCACCCAGGGGATAAGCAAAGAGCATCTCCATATTCCAGCCTCCTAAACACAGCCCCACGTCTAGGAAGCTGAGGGGACTATTCCAGTCACCTGCAGAGAATGTGTGACTTTCCTCTCCTTGTGTGAGCTGACATTTTACAGAAATGCACATATAATTGTGTTATGTGGGGTGCCTAAAGATATCACTTAATCTGCAAGAACAGACTCTTCTAAATTGTGACACTCTCAATTCCTATTCTTCCTTGTTTGCCAAAAAGTCCCCATACTCTCTCCCCATACTCTTCTTCCTCCTGGTCATTCTCTTTCTCTTTTATTAAGCTTCTTCAAGTAGGCACTAAGGTACAGAGATATTTTAGAAATCATTTTCCCCCATTCTAACAGAATTTCACATTCAAATTGATCTCCCAAGTGATCGTCCTTTTTTGGAGACAGGTGGCTTTTCTCTCCTACTCTGGCAAACGTTCCAGATGGAGACCGTGGGTTCTGCAGCTGATCAGCCTTGACCATGAAGGACCTTGACTGTGAACTGAAGGGTCCTTGCGTTATTCATCAGCATCTTCTTCAGCATATTTGAAACGGATCATTTTATTCAAGGCCATGATCATAACACTGTGCATATAAAATGTCATCAATGTAAGTGATGATATGTTTCACAGTCTTTCTTCCTGGTTCTCTGGGTGCTTTTTCATATGTGGGAAATGGTAAAACATTTCTGCAGTGATTCACTTCTTGTATTTACAGTCCATGACAGAAAATATTCTTTATATAGATCACCAGATCCAAAGAAACTCTCAAGTTTGACATCTACTACCCACAGTGTGTAGGCATACCCAATGGGTTTACCCCCAATTTTCATATAGTGTCTTAATGTCATCATATTAAAATTTTTTCTCATATGAATGTCTGAATAAAATGTATATACAGTCGAACTCAATTATGAAAAGAGAATATGTTGAATTGTTATTTGAAATTAGAACTTATAGTTTTAAAAGTTACTGAATTGTTTCAATCAGACATCTATGCCCTCATCTTTGGTTACTAAATCTCGATTTTACTCTAGAGGAAAAATTAACAAAATCAAATATATGTAGTAAACTAATGATATATATATGTCTACATATACATATAATTTTATATATATATACGTATATTTATATTTATATATGGCTTTCCAGGTGGCATTAGTAGTAAAGAACCGGCCTGGTGATGCAGGAGACTTACAAGACATAAGTTTGTTCTCTGGATTGGGAAGATGTGTATAAGAGACAGGCCTTCCTCAAGGGGATCTTCCCAACCCAGGGACTGAGCCCAAATCTCCTGCATTATAAGCAGATTCTTTACCACCTAAGCCACCAGGGAAGCTCCTGGAGAAGGCTAAATGTTTTTCTAAAAGAAGAAGCATCCCATGATGGAACTCGTGAAGGAGCATGAAGAAAGTCTTTTACAATGGCTAACAGACCATGTTGCATATTTCATGCCTGATTTTTCCAAACTGACTTGCTTCTGGAAAAAAAAGTGTTTTGTGCAACCATATAACTTATTGTTTTGTTTTGTTTTTTCCTTTATTTCTGAAACAAAGGAAGAGTGACTACATGGTACTGAATTCAAGCTACTTCAAGGAAAGATACCTTGNTGGTTACTAAATCTCGATTTTACTCTAGAGGAAAAATTAACAAAATCAAATATATGTAGTAAACTAATGATATATATATGTCTACATATACATATAATTTTATATATATATACGTATATTTATATTTATATATGGCTTTCCAGGTGGCATTAGTAGTAAAGAACCGGCCTGGTGATGCAGGAGACTTACAAGACATAAGTTTGTTCTCTGGATTGGGAAGATCCCCCGGAGGAGGGCATGGCAACCCACTCCAGTATTCTCGCCTGGAGAATCCCATGGACAGAAGCTACAGACCATTTGGCCACACAGAGTTGGACATGACTGAAGTGACTTAGCACAGACGCACATACATGTGTGTGTATGTTTACATGTATATATCCAAATACTTAATATTAGTCCTTTTAAATTGTTATTTGCTCTAAAGAATATTGAAGGTCTACAAAATTTCTTTCAAACTGTAAAACATGGTAATTTATACTTAAATGTCTTGAATATTTCAAGACAAATGTCACCTAAGCCTATGCTCTAAAAATGTCTATAAAAGAGCTTAGTACCGCTTGTGTAATATTGTATGCATTGCATTTCGTTACACTTATTATACAAATTGAAATGAATAATAATTTGCAGTTTTGCATCCCATGAATGCTTTTTAGTATTCTCCAGCAGTAGTTAATATGCTAACCAACTTTACTGAAAGGCATGCAGATGTAGAAGAAATCTATCTGGGGACTTTAATTATCACCTTGTCAAATCCAAATTATTATCTCGTGAGTTCATTTCCATAAAGTATCCCCTTTGCTGTGCCATGAGTTAACATGTGTCTACTTCCTCTTATCTTTTTTGTATCTATCTAGAGTCTCTAATCCTTTGAAAGGAGATACTTCTCATCAGATTGTGATCTTTACCATAAAGGATTTGGTCAGGAAAAAAAAAAGTTATAAACACTTAATATTGGCAGAAGAAAGATCTGTACAATGTGTGAAACAGACTTACTATCAATAATGCCCACGAATCAGATTGAAAACTATTTTTTATGGGAAGTATCAATTTAAGGGAAATATTGAAAAGAAGACACTATGATTTACTAGACATTGGAGAGAATATGAATGTTGCAATGTTGCAGGTTATTTTGGGAGTTAGAAGATTTGCAGTAGCTACAAGATTAAAATGCATGGGCTTTGTAACTTTTGCTGAGACATATCTTTTGGTGGAAAGTGGGAAGAGAGACAAGAGAAATGATGTTTATGTTTCTCTTCCCAGGTCAAGATCAAGTTTTTCTAGACAGACAGTGAAGATGAAGGGGGAGGAGAAGGGAAAGTAAAAGTGCATAGGACAAAGGAGACTTTTGTTCATCCCCTTAATCATTCGTAAAGGGGCAGAACGCAGCATTCAGATTTACTCAATTTATACACCTAAAATGTTTATCTTGAATTAAAACTGAAAGTTAGTACCTGTTTGAACACACCAGGCAGCTTTTATGATACAATGGATGGTAAATAAGACCTTGTTTTGACTTTCCTGTAATTTCAAAAGCTTTCATTGAAAAGATTTAGTGTTATTTAGGGGGACCCCCAATAATTATTAAAATGTGTTAAAGTATAGCTTCAGATATTTCAATAAGTGTTGCAGCTAAGAATCCTATTATCACCTGTCATGCACCTACCCCACCCTCACCGCTCAAGTTTACAAATGAAGAATTAAAACAGTGTACTAATGAAGTGGTGGCAAAGAATTAGTGACTAAGCTAACGATCCCACTGCCAGCAGACCCAAATCCAGAAATCTACCTCATCTCCAGGGGGTTATCACAAAGGCTGATTTGCTGAGTTAAGCACCTGAAGCAGGACTAGGGTTTAACATTATTTACTTAAGGAGAGTGACTGTCAGGCAAAGTCTATTGTGCTGAGGAAAATCACAAGTCTTTCTGAAGAAAGTCCCTTTAAATGAAAGGGGGAAAAGGCCAAAAAAGATTTGCATTAGAAAAAGTGCAAGGCAGTCAAACGGTAACCAGGACCATAAGCCAGACAAAATCAATCTAACAGTCTTTCTCGAAAAGGATTTGGCTTCCATCCACTCAGAATTCTTCAATGTTCATTATTAGATATCCACTTCAGAGAGACATTTGGAGAGGATACCTTTGATTTAAAGTGATAAATCAGAGTAATAGAAATACTTTTTAAATAAACAGCACAATCTGTAAAGAAGAAATCTAGTACTATACAACTCTCTTCTATTGAAACTAACATGCTTCTCTTGCCCTGGTTTTATCAGGCAAAAACATGTAAACTTCCACCCTGCATCACCCGCTTACCTAGTCAATATTTCTTCATTGTATAAGTATGTTGATTGACATTTTCTCCCGTTCATTCTTGAGAGGCTGTCTAATTCTCCCAAATATTGTTGGAGGCATTGCTATGCAGCTTCTCCTTCCAGGCAGCCAGGTCACTAAGAACATACTCAGATCTCAAGAGGAGCAGACGTTAACGTCACAGGGTTGCAAAGGCCACTATTCTTACTCATAAGCCAGTCAACTCCTCAACAGAGTTGCCCATCAGGTCTTGTTTCAAATTTTAAAATAAGTAAATAAAACTCTGTCTTCCCATCTGATAACAAGTCAACCCAGTGCCACTACTGCAAACAGATTCGCTATTTTTCCTAAAGGAATGTGTATAAGCATTTGGGAGGCAAATACCATATCTTCTTGACATTTTCATGGGCAAACTTCTGTGTGGCTTGCCAAGCAAACTCCTTTTAAAAAATTCTGCCACGTCATCTTCTTAATCTGCCTTCTCATTGTATGATGTCTCTTTCCCCTTTCCCAAGTTTCCAGACTCTCAGTTGTTTTCCCCATGCTGACTCTGACATTCCATGAGCCCATTGCCCTGTTGTTTTACACACTGCACACAGTGAATGAGCCACAAACACCAAGGTTAGGTCTGCAATCCCAAACTGAAGGACAAACTGGGAGAATTAAAACGGATCAAGCCACACTTCTTGGGCACACAACACTCTTTCACATTCCCAGCCGTCAAAATGCATTTAAAAGCATTTTATGAGCAGGTAAGAAACTCTGAAACAAATTGTTCTTTCTGTGTTGAATATAGAGGGAACAATGCCTTTATGGAGTGTATTGAGTTGGCAGAGATAGGAAACCCAGGGCTTCTTTGGAAGCACTTCTGATGGAGGAGATGAAATGAAGCACAAACTTTTAAATTGTTGCTGTTATCCACAGCAGAGCAGGGCCAAAGGGGGTGCGGGTGAAAAGTGTGATTTTCTTAATTTAATTTAGCCCGATAGGCATTTGAGATATTTATCTTTAACTACATCCGAGACTAATAATTACAACAAATACGGGCATATACGGCTGAGATAAATAAAAACAGCTGTGGATGCATCTGAACAGGCAAAAATAATAGAGCTGTCACCTGTGTCTCTTTTAAATTAAAGCTTTGCTAAACTCAGTCCTTTGTAATTCTGAACCAAGTGGTACTTTCAGGGCACATATTGCAGAGGCAGCCGTGAAATGTTTAATCCACATTCAGGGTGCTGATAACTCGGAGTCTGCCCTATTCCTCAGCTGCTCTGTGGTGTAAAGAGAACCATTGATTTCTGCCAACTGACAAGTAATCAAGCCTAAAAAACTAGTAGCAGACGCACCCATGGAGTAATTCCCGTTAATTCTTGCCCCAGGGTCCTTTCTGTAAGGAAGCCATTGATTTCAACTTGTGTAGGTGGATTTTCCAAAGTGATCTCTTTAAGAGAAAGTTTATATTCTAGACTGTCTCGGAAAAGGAACCCAAATTAAATTGCATGAAACTGGCGAAACGAATCAAACGTCTCAAGTTTTCCAGGTGGAGATTTTGCCTTGGGTTTTGTTTAGTTTAAGGAGGGTTTAAAGCAAATAGAGGACAAAAAAAAGCACCAAAAAAGCTTTTTTTTTGACATTTAATGGATGACCTCAGAATGATTTTAAATTGTGTATGATGAAAAGGAGAATGCCTTTAATTGAACTGATGAAAATAATTTTAAGTAGTAAGGATAGCTAAGACTATTTTTACATTTGATGCTTTAAAGAAAAAAAAAAGCCTAAGAAAAAAATATTTATGAGCATTCAGTATTTGGACAACTCCAGAGAAGCACTCTTAGGGATATTCAAAAGGAAAACATCAAGACTCCGGTAAAAAAAAAAAAAAGCAAATGTTAAATTACATTCACTGAAGTGTGTGTGTGTGTGGGGGGGGGGGGGCGGTTCACCATATTTATCCATAGGTACCTCTGGGATATAAATGAATATTCTACTTTTTAAAATTTAAGGAGATGAGTTGTGTAGATTTTCATAAATTCTTGATTTTCATCCCCTTCACACCTACATGAGAAGTGCCAGAAAAGAGCTATAGGCTATCAGGAAGATATGGTTGGGCGTGCTCAGGACCAGAAACTCATGGGGTAATTGGCTGCTGGTGGAAGCAAGTAGGGGGCTCACACCATAGACATTATAAGGGGAGGGGGACAAACTGGGAGACTAGCACTGACAAATAGACACAGCCGTGTGTCAATCCTCAAGGCAATCGCCCCGGAACACTCACTGGAGGGAGGATGCTGAAGCTGAAGCTCCAAATAGTCTGACCGCCTGATGTGAAGATCCAGCTCAATGGAAAAGACCCTGATGCTGGGAAAGACTGAGGACAGGAGGAGAAGGGGATGGCAGAGGATGAGATGGTTGGGTGGCATCACCACCTCAGTGGGCAGAAGTTTGAGCAAGCTCTGGGAAATAGGGAAGGACAAGGGAGCCTGGCGGGTTGCAGTCCATGGGGTCACAAAGAGCCGGACACGGCTGAGTGACGGGGAAACAGCAACAGCCACGTGTAAACAGATAACCAGTGGGGAGCTACTGCACGGCGCAGGGAGCTCAGCTCAGGGCTCTGAGGCGCTCTCCAGGGTGGGGTGGGGGCGGCCCAGGAGGAAGGGCACACTTGTGTACACACAGCGGAGCCACTTAGTTGTGCAGCGGAAGCCGATCCATTGTAAAGCGACCACCATAAACCAAAAAACCCACAAAACGACAGGATTCATAGCTGTCTCTTCACCTACAGAGTCACTGTGACATTTGAATTAACAGTGGTCCCAGTTTACCAAGGGATTATTATCACGCTCTTGCATTATAAGTGATGTCTTGTCTCTTTTTCTCAATAATCATACAACACATGGTATTGTCACTGGCCCCTTTGAACAGAGAAAGACACCAAGTTAAAGATAAGTCTGGCATCTTGTTTGGGGAAAACAGCTATGAAGTGGTAGAACTTGGATTTTAAAGTTCCTGCTGCTGCATTTAAGCATTGAAATACCAGTTTTCAGAGTGTGGTCCCTGGGGCAGCAGCAGCAGCAGCATCAGAAAACCTGCTGGAAACTGAGATTCTGGGACCTCCCCCAAAATCTGCCAACACGGAACTCTAGGAGTAAAGCCTCAGAGGCCCTCCAAGTGGTGCTGATGCACTTTCTCATGGAGAAGAAGTGCTCCGTATTCCACCCCCACCAGCACCATGTCAGCAGACTGGCGACTGGACAGGGTTCACTCAACCAACTGAAATAGCTCTTCACTAAATGAAGCACCAAGTAGACTGGGCCTCTTTGCCAGTTAGCTTAATTCTTATCCCAACTAAATCAGTAATGATAATTGCTTTGTAGGCACATGATGTGTTAGAGAGAAAAGAAGCTGCCTCTTCAGAAAGCAGAGAGAACAAAACAAATATTAAACATCAAAAAGATACTTTTTGAAACTGATGCATTTCTTGAGCCTTTGTCGTTATGCCCTAATCACATACTCCAGAATATTGGAGTATGTGAAAATTCAAAAACACGTTCATTGAGATAGCTTCCCTAACAAAATATGACATGTGTCAAATCACTGGAAAATATGCCAAGTGCCTGTCAGGGGCTGGATTTGCCCAACTGACTCCAAATGCCCTAGAAATTCAGAGGTGCCTGTGCCCGCAGTTAAAGTGAAGTCGCTCAGTCATGTCCGACTCTTTGCGACCCCGTGGACTGTAGCCCACCAAGCTCCTCTGTCCATGGGATTCTCCAAGCAAGAATACTGGAGTGGGTTGCCATTTTCCTTCTCCAGGGGATCTTCCCAACCCAGGGATCGAACCCAGGTCTACCATATTGGAGGCAGACGCTTTAACCTCTGAGCCACCAGGGAAGGCTGTGCATGCAGAAGAGAAGAGAAAGATGCATGGACCTTGAGTCAAGCCTTTATAAACAACAGCATGTGACTACACTCAGACTTTGTCCTCTGTGATGCTTAGTTTTAGGCCAAGGTGGTGCCTGGTTGGTTGTCAAATGTGATCACAGATGTGGCTGTGAGGGTATTTTGTAGATGTGATGAACAATTACAGTCTGTTGACTTTATGGAAAGGAGACATCCTTCTAGCATGTGGGTGGGCCTTGTCCAATCAGTTGAAGATGTTAAAAGCAAAATCCAAGGGTTCCCAGAAAACGAGAAATTCTGTCTCCAGACACTTCTCTAGATGGCCTGCTTGAGATTCCAGTTTGCTGGTCTGTCCATGGGATTTTAAATTTACTAGTCTCCACTCAAGGTTTCCCAGGTCACTCAGTGGGAAAGGACCTGCCCAGAGGAGTCACAGGAGACGCAGGCTCAGTCTCTGAGTCAGGAAGATCCCCTGGAGAAGGAAATGGAGACCCACTCCAGTATTATTGCCAGAATAATCCCATGGACAGAGAAGCCTGGTAGGCTATAATCCATGGGGTCGCAAAGAGCTGGACACAACTGAATGAGTGAGCTCAAGTCTCCACCCATCCACCATATGAACCAATTTTTTGAATAAATCTCTCCCTCCCTTTCGCTCTGACTGATTCTGTTCCCTTGGAGATGAACCCTGACTTATAGATTCAAAGTTCAAAGCTCCTTTTGGATGGTTACCAGTTCTTTAGTTTATTCTGTGTCCTGGTGCCCAGCTCAGCTCCTAGAATCCAAGCCATCAGTTATTTTTCCTGTGAGTTACTGCAGCTCATACATGACTTGGTCTTGAAAGAAGCACCTGAGCAAAACGTGGGAATCACGAAGCTGGGAGAAATTTTTTTCAGTCGCATCTGACCCTTTGCAACCCAATGGACTGGGGCTCACCAGGCTCTTTTCCCTTGGGATTCTCCAGGCAAGAATACTGGGGTGAGTCATCGTTTCCCTCTCCAGGGCATCTTCCTGACCCTGTGTTCAAACTTGGGTCTGCTACACTGCAGGCAGAGTCTTTACCATCTGAGACNCGTGGGAATCACGAAGCTGGGAGAAATTTTTTTCAGTCGCGTCTGACCCTTTGCAACCCAATGGACTGGGGCTTGCCAGGCTCTTTTCCCTTGGGATTCTCCAGGCAAGAATACTGGGATGGGTCATCGTTTCCCTCTCCAGGGCATCTTCCTGACCCTGTGTTCAAACTTGGGTCTGCTACATTGCAGGCAGAGTCTTTACCATCTGAGACACCTGGGAAGCTCCTAAAGCACATAGATCTGGGTTTGAATCTTGATTCAGTCTGGCCTCTTGGAGCAATGAGCTGGGGTAAATAACCATCAGGAAGAGCGTCTAGAGCAGTGTAGCTGCTCTGCAAATCTTAAAATTCTTGACACCAAGTCTTCACGGTGTCAAGACCACTGAGGATGGGAAAAATACTCTGAAGCTTTTACACAACATGTTCCCTAGCTGGCTAACCACTTAATTCAGCATACACTGTTTCCCTTAGTTATTAAATGAGGAGCAAATATTATGTAAGATTGTGGAATCTGCCTGAGCTTTCCTACTAGGATGAGATTCAAATCCATGTCTTTCTAATTTCAAATATTATTTTGCCATGCCTCATAGAGATGGAGCCATTCTTTCACCCATCGTGGGGTACATCCTATCAGTATCCATCCAGTGATTGACCAGCTGGCTGGTTTGACCTGTGAAATTGGTTCAGTTTCTGAGATTAGAAAGAGAGAGGCCTTTGAAATAATACCCAAATTCGAATGGTGAATATAGTTCAGATTTTCTCTCTTAATTAACCTTTCTAATTTGGTTCACATGTGAAATTGGTTTTCAAAATGTGTTTAAAATATAAATGGCCTTTCAACGGGTGCCTTCAAGTCTTTAGGATCAATTTTTACATAATTTATACAGATTATTCATGAGAAACACAAGATAATATAGCAATATATATATATATATATATATTATAAACACTGTGGTGATGAACACTGGGGTCATTTCTCCAAAGAAGATATACAGATGGCTAATAAATACATGAAAAGATGCTCAACATCACTCATTATCAGAGAAGCGCAAATCAAAACCACAATGAGGTACCATTTCACACCAGTCAGAATGGCTGCTATCCAAAAGTCTACAGGCAAAAATGCTGGAGAGGGTGTGGAGAAAAGGGAACCCTCTTACACTGTTGGTGGGAATGCAAACTAGTTCAGACACTAGGGAGAACAATGTGGAGATTCCTTAAAAAACTGGAAACGGAATTGACATATGACCCAGCAATCCCACTGCTGGGCATACACACCGAGGAAACCAGAATTGAAAGAGACACATGTACCCCAATGTTCACTGCAGCACTGTTTATAATAGCCAGGACATGGAAGCAACCTAGATGTCCATCAGCAGATGAATGGATAAGAAAGCTGTGGTACATATACACAATGGAGTATTTCTCACTCCTTCTTGTATGTTTGCGCTCAGTTTCTCTAGCTGTAAAATGGAAATAACATCTAGCTCACTGCTTTACTTAGAGCAATTTTTTTCCCCAAATAGTGCCTCTCATAAGACACACCTAGGATCATTAAAAATACCACAAACTAATCAAACCAATCTGTGGATGAGACCCAGGCATTAGTTAAAGAAAAAAAAAAAAAGTTGTTCTGTTTTTCAAACTTGGATGTACATTAGAATCCCCTGATAACTGACTAAAGCTGACTTCCTAGGAGCGCGGTTTGAACACTAGTTAAACCAGTGTTTCTGTAAGTGCAACATGCATAAGGAGGGTCAGGCGGGTTTCTGCTAAAATACAGATTTTGACCCCTCAGGCCTGGGTGTGGCTGTATCTCTTACAATCTCACGGCAATGCTGCCGCCACCAGTGCGCTGGACACGCTGGTGAGGATCAGGGCGGGAGTAAGAACACAGCACCCCAGCTGGTCGCAGATATCCTGATCTCTCATCCCTGACCAGTTGCCTCCTTCACCCACTCACCCTGTGCCAACACCACCCCCTTCTATCCGTTCCCTGATGCTAAGAATTAGTCTGGCAAGACCTGACTTGGATGTTTAAGTAGATATCCAAAATGTCTGGGCTTCCCTGGTGGCTCAGTCAGTAAAGAATCCACCTGCAATGCAGGAGAATTGGGTTGTCCTTGGGTCATTCAGATCCCCTGGAGAAGGAAATGGAAACCCACTCCAGTATTGTCTGCCTTGGAGAATTCCATGGACAGAGGAGCCTGGCAGGCTACAGTTCATGNGTAAAGAATCCACCTACAATGCAGGAGAATTGGGTTGTCCTTGGGTCATTCAGATCCCCTGGAGAAGGAAATGGAAACCCACTCCAGTATTGTCTGCCTTGGAGAATTCCATGGACAGAGGAGCCTGGCAGGCTACAGTTCATGAGGTCACAGAGTGTTGGGCATGACTAAACCACTAAACTACCAGGACAGAAAGTCTAGAAGTTACTAGCACATTGTAGCTATTCAATAGAGTCAGTCACGACTGAAGAGACTTCAGCAGCAGCAGCAGCAGCAGCTATTCAATAAATGCTCATTGGTATAAATCAAAAACTGCCTTGAAAATGAAATTGTAATAACATCCCAATTCTTTTTAAATGTGGGCCTGATCCAACCCCAGTCTGCCTGCCCCTACTCCAGTGATACGCACTTAGTGAGGACTTAGGTTTCCTAAAGGAAAAGTGACCTGGGGGAGGAGTGCCAGGACTCATTTCCTACTGTGATAACACATCTGATTCTAGGAGCCTGGTGGGGGCAGGGGTGATCTGAGAATACATTGCAATTGCGCTCTTATCAAAACCTCTCTTAACAAGAGGCCTCTGGAATCAGGAGGAACTCCTAGGGGAAACCTGAAAGTTACATCTGCAACAGTAGCTTCCAGTGAGGGGTATAAATCCTGAAACATCCCAGAAGATCTCAGAATTGAAAAAGAATATCCCAGGTAATCTTGAGGTTCCTGGCAGTAGCTCTCCCACTAATCAGCTCTGTGTCCTGAGATAAATTACATAATTTGTTGAGTTCTCAATTATCCCATTTGTAAAGGGAAAGTAGTATCTCCCCTGAATAATTCATAGAAATAATATAAAGGAAAAAAAAAAAACAGATATCCTAGGTCTGAAAATTAAGGGGTACTGCATAATAACACATTGTCATCATTATTATATATATTATTTATACTCAAACAGAATGGAATCAGTATGCTACTTAAATTGGTTTTCTTCTAGCTGCTAAATATATTCCTAGGTTTACTCTGCATCAAAACTACTGTTCCAAAATAAATACAGGTTGCATTTTATGGTTATTTCTCATCCAGGATTGTGGAGAAATGCCTTTCAAATCTAGGTTTTTGTGATTAACTTCTGCTTATCATAAATAACAACAGTAGTTCAGAGATTAAGCAGATTGCTACTATTTTAGCATAAATTTTCACTTGATAATTTTGAGGCATTTGAATGCCTATTAAAACTGCTAAGTTATCAGCAATCTTTCCTATTTAAAAATAGGGATAAATTTATCCTGTTATTGGAATACACATGAGTCACATTTCCAGAAAATTCCTAAGATAATTTTAAGTTTAGATATAGGGAAGCATTCATTTTACAATAATTAACTTAAATTCTGAATCTTGTAGGGGGTAGCTCAGATGCAGCACCTTTATTTTCCTTAATTTTTTTTTTCACATATTAATACATCTTTCAGAGTTGAAACAGGTTGGCCCAAAGGTCTCACGCAGGGGGAAGCATTTTTTTTTAATGTTGCCAAGACTTCATTGTCACATTTCCTATTTTTCACATGATAGCCAACTGTTCATATTTTTGTAGCATCAACCCAATGCTTACACAAACAGTATGACTCCACCGATACACTGCAATGGAGAGTCCTCAGTGACCTGTAATCATGATCAAGTAAAGCACGGGCTCAGAGGTAAAAAGTCTGCCTGCAGTACAGGAAACTCGGGTTCCATCCCTGGGTCAGAGAGAGCCCCTGGAGAAGGAAATGGCAACCCACTCCAGTATTCTTGCCTGGGAAATTCCATGGCCAGAGGAACCTGGCAGATTATAGTCCATGCAGCTGCGAAGAGCTGGACATGACTGAGTGACTAACACTTTCAAAGCAAATCTCACTCAAAACTTTTTTTAAGGGGTGGGATTCATTGCAAATAAAAATCCCACCAACATTTGCTCTGAGCAGGGTCACTTTACATTCCTCATGGAGGTGGAATCACCTGGTAATTGTCTGTGCCTAACTTTTATTTCACTTAACAAAATCTCTTCCAGGTTTCCCCCATGTAGCCTCAGGGGCTGAGGGAGGGAGAAATTGGGAGTTATCAGTCAATAGCCAAAAGTTTCTCCTACATAAATTATGGAGATTTATCACAAAACACATTTCTGTGCATAACAATAAATGACATAAATGGCATAACATAAATGACATCACTGCCCCCAGTAACTTGTTCAGAGGTTAAATCGCACGTTAGGTGTTCATATCACAATAAAAAACTTCTCTTGGAATGTTTTCATTTTAGCGGTGCCTCTTTGAAAGTTGATTTCATTGGAAGAAAAAAACTCAATTGACAATTCTCAGGAGACTCCTCTGGAGTCTCAGTTAGCATGCTAACTCCTCAGTTAGTACGGCTGGAAAACATTTGAATGATGTCTCCGACAGCTGTCTGTCATAAAATGCAGTGTAAAGAGTTGCCTCTGAATCCAGACATATCAGAAAGAATGATGCAAATTTCTAGAAATATGGAAAGGTCAGGAGGATACAGCTACAGGACAAACTTCTTGAGAAACTTTTCTTTGGCATGGGTGAGTTCAGGGCTTCTTGGCTCACAGCTGGGATACCTTTCTCCTTTACCTGAGCCTATGTATATATGAGAAATATCAATAACCTCAGATATGCAGATGACACCACCCTTATGGCAGAAAAGTGAAGAGAAACTAAAAAGCCTCTTGATGAAAGTGAAAGAGGAGAGCGAAAAAGTTGGCTTAAAGCTCCACATTCAGAAAATGAAGATCATGGCGTCTGGTCCCATCACTTCATGGCAAATAGATGGGGAATCAGTGAGAGACTTTATTTTTGGGGGGCTCCAAAATCACTGCAGATGGTGATTGCAGTCATGAAATTAAAAGATCCTTACTCCTTGGAAGGAAAGTTATGGCCAACCTAGACAGCATATTCAAAAGTGGAGGCATTACCTTGACAAAGGTCCATCTAGTCAAGGCTATGGTTTTTCCTGTGGTCATGTATGGACGTGAGAGTTAGACTGTGAAGAAAGCTGAGCACCGAAGAATTGATGCTTTTGAACTGTGGGGTTGGAGAAGACTCTTGAGAATCCCTTGAACTGCAAGGAGATCCAATCAGTCCGTCCTAAAGGAGATCAGTCCTGGGTGTTCATTGGAAGGACTGATGTTGAAGCTGAAACTCCAATCCTTTGGCCACACGATGTGGAGAATTGATTCATTTGAAAAGACCCTGATGCTGGATAAGATTGAAGGCGGGAGGAGAAGGTGACAACAGAGAATGAGATGGTTGGATGGCATCACTGACTCAATGGACATGAGTTTGAGGAAGCTCCAGGAGTTGGGGATGGACAGAGAAGCCTGGCGTGCCGCAGTCCATGGGGTCGCAAAGAGTTGGACATGACTGAGAAACTGAACTGAACTGATGCATATATTTGGGGCTTACCTGGTGGCTCAGATGGTAAAGAATTTGCCTGCAATGCAGGAGACCTGGGTTCAGTCCTGGTCAGGAAGATCCTCTGGAAAAGGGAATGGCAACCCACTCCAGTATTCTTGCTTGGAGAAATCCATGNCACAAGGGATTTGATTTAGGTCATACCTGAATGAATGGTCTAGCGGTTTTCCCTACTTTCTTCAATTTAAGTCTGAATTTGGTAATAAGGAGCTCATGATCTGAGCCACAGTCAGCTCCTGGTCTTGTTTTTGTTGATTGTATAGAGCTTCTTCATCTTTGGCTGCAGAGAATATAATCGATCTGATTTTGGTGTTGACCATCTGGTGAACTATTACTCAGCTTTAAAAAGGAATGTATTTCAGTTGGTCCTAATGAGGTGGACGAACCTAGAGCCTATTATACAGAGTGAAGTAAGTCAGAAAGAGAAAGACAAATATCATATATTAATGCATATATATGGGACCTGGAAGGATGGTACTAATGAAACTACCCGCAGGGCAGCAGTGGAGATGGAGACACAGAGAACAGACTTTTGGACACAGTGGGGGAGGGAGAAGGTGGGATTATTTGAGACAGTAGCATTGATATATACACATTTCCGTATGTAAAATAGACAGCCAGGGGGAGTTTGCTGTTTGACATAAGGAACCCAAAGCCGGTGCTCTGTAACAATCTAAAAGAGTGGTACGGGGAGGGAGGTGGGAGAGGTTTAAGAAGGAGGGTATACGTGAATACCTATGGCTGCTTCAAGTTGATAAATGGCAGGAGCCATCACAATATCATAAAGTAGTTATCTTCCAATTAAAAATAAAATAATTTCTTAAAAGCAACTGTTGCCTGTAGATGCATGCATATCATCAAGCATATTAGAAACTGTTTAAGGGTGTAGCCAGGGTGCAGACACAGAGACGAAGGCTGGGGGGTCCACTGGAGCTGATGAAATGAAAACAGAGAGAAGGAAGCTGTTTTTGTAAGACTCGTTATCAACAGTTGGTGAGCAACAGTCACAGGGTAAATGGAGTGCTGAGTAGGATTTAGTGAGGCTTTCAGTTTTTATTTCATTTTAATTGAAGAGACTTCTGCATTATTGGAGTTAATAGGAATCATACAGGAAGGAAATCAAGCCTCATAATTTACTCAACATCCAAGGGGAGGCAGAAATATTTTTTTTCTTCCTGTGGAAATATGCTGACATTTCCTGCATGCATCAACAGACAGCTAAGAGGCTAGATGGAAGTTGAATTTAAATATTATTATCTGTTTTTGCCAGTTTTCCCTACATTAGGGTACACCATTATATAGCCCCCAAATCTCAGAGGCTTACGATAATCATTTATCTCTCATTCATTGTGCATTTTTGCTCTGGGTTGTCTATGGTTTTGCTCCTCATGCCTTTCCGCTCTAGAATCCAGACCCCAAGTGCAACATGTGTTAGAAACATGTGGTCCCCGGCGCAAAAGGAAAGAGCATGAGAGCAAAACATACCACAGCCATTAGGGCTCTTATTCCGACAGGGCAGATGCTTCTGTCTTGAATCCGCCATATAATCCAGAAAAGCAGAGGTTACAGGCAAAGCCAGCATGATACACAAAACTCTACAAGCCTAAAGTGAATATCCTTTTCAGGGACAAGAAGACGTGAGTGAGTAAGGCGAAAAGACAGAAGATGACTAGAAGAATGAGTGTACGAACGTCTGGTAGATATTGGGTAAATACACCCAGCAGGCCAAAGAGAGTTTTAAGGATGGATCTGGGAAGAGGGAAAGATTTGGGAGTCATCAGCAGTACAGAGGAACAAAGAAGATGGCCATCCCTAGGTGGT